>SNQJ01S0131071.1:0-15740 GCA_010110895.2 Picea sitchensis | reverse complement strand
CCCAGGTAATGGACCCTGTCCATGCCGAAGGAGCATTTTTCCAAGTTGGTGTATAGCTTGTGCTGTCACAGGGTGTGCAAAACCTATTGAATATGCTGCAAGTGTTCGGCCCAACTCTTGCTATAAATTAGAATGTCATCCATATACACCACTACAAAAGTATTGGTGAATGGTTGCAGGATATCATCCATCATCCTCATGAAAGTGGCTATAGCATTTGTCAAACCAAAAGGCATGACCAACCATTCAAAAAGGCCTTCCTTTGACTTGAAGGCAATCTTCCATACATCTGTCTGTTCTATCGGGACCTGGTGGTATCCAGACTTCAGATCAATCTTACTGAAGTATTTGTCCCCCTTGAGTTGATCAAGGAGGTAGTCGATTCAGGGAATCAGGTACTGATTTCTGACTGTGATTTTATTCAGAGCCCGATAATCAATACAGAGTCACCAGGTTCCATATTTCTTCTGTACCAACACGATTGGGCTCCCGCAAGGTGATGAGCTGGGACAGATGTGCCCCTTGTGGATCAGTTCTTGGATCTGTCACTTGATCTCCTCATTCTCTAACAAAGAGCGGTGATAGACTGGCCCATTGGGAAGCAGTGCGTTGGGGGTCAGATCGATGGGGTGCTTAACCTGGCAATCATAGGTAACCCTGTAGGTGAGGAGAAGATATCAGAGTATTCTTCAATGACCTTATCTACTTGCTTTTGCTGTGTGGAGAGGTTGGCCACAGAGACCCTAGATGTGGCTATGATATTTCTCTTATTCTGAGAGTGAATCACGAAGAAGACAAACTTCCCTGTCTGAGATATGACCTTCCTGTATTGCTTAGTAGAGATCAAGGAAATAACACTAGGTGGGATTGCCTTGGGTATCTTGTACAATTTCCTATTCAAAGTAATAATAACACTACGAGGCCTAGACTCATATGCAACATGACGTTTCCATAAATAAGGTTTTCCCAAAATAACATCACAAACTTCGAGAGGAGCAACATCACATAATACCTCATCTTTGAAGGGCTTGATGTCGTACGACAATCAACACTGTTGGCTGACACGGAGAACGCTCCCTTGGTGGAGCCATCCAATGGTGCAGGGTTGTGGGTGCGACGTTGTTGGTAGGGTGACCCGCTTGATGACCTATGCCGAGATGAGGTTATTTTGGCTACGACTATCAATGATGAAGTGCAGCAGGGTGCCTTTTACCCACATCTGTGAATGGAAGAGGTGATCTCCTTCTTCTGGCTCATCTGGTTCACCAGGATGGAGTTTGGTGGTAGAAACGGTGGCACTGGGTTTCGCGTCAATGATTCGTCTTCCCCTTTTTGGTTCTGTCTTAGAGTCAGAATCCACATCTGATTCAGAGGCTTTCACTTCGGCCACCAACAACTATTTTGAGCGGCAGTTAGCAGTGTTATGCCAAGGGATCTTATGGAAGTCGCACCACTTCCCGGTATATATCTTTGTCTATCTGGTGTCCTCATTTGCTTGTGGCTTGGACTGGTTGTCCTGATACTGTCCATCTTTCCTGTGCCCTTTTTTTTGTGGGTTGGGGCCGCCCTTTCCTAGTGTTGACACTCAGAACTAAAATGGGTTGCAACAAATCAATTCCGAGGCAACCTCGAACCACTTTGGATTAGAAGCTTCCCTCTTCCAACCCGAGAGTGAGCTCTCGAAAAATGTCACGATAGGAATTTAAATAGCATGAAAAAGGTGGGCAGATTTATGGGTGAAAGATGGTCTTGGATTCATGGGGTTCGGGGGTTAAACCAGGAAAAGGTCCATTGGGCATGGAGTCAAATGAAAACCGAATAAAAGAGACAATAATAGAGATTAAATAACTTGTAGAAAGTGAGGCAAAGTAAGTCTATCTTTCAGCACTTTAATTGTCATGATGCGATAGCGGAAAGAAAAAGGAAAGGCCGACGACCACCGTAGCGAAGGATATATGCAGAGTTCTGAAAATGCAGATTGGTCTTACACAACTGATAGCTGGTGCAGAGGAAAGGCAATAAACAAATACAGAAACACCCAAATCCTTTCATTATAGTAGTATAATGAAGCCCATCGGTTAGAAGAAAACAAAATGTAATGCAGTTGTAATGGGTTAAGGAAGACATAAGGCTATGGTAACACATCAACTGCGAGTAAGGAATACATAAATGAAATCCAAACAATTTTAACACAACTGAAGTAGAAGAAAACATGCTGAAAGAAATCGACTGTGATGAATCTCACAGTCGCAAATGAAAATCATCTTTATTGCTCCATTAATAGTTTACAAAAAACTCAGTCCATTAATGGCTTACAAAAAACTCAGTCATTACAAATGAAACCCTCTTGACAGAGGTTTTCCCCTGCTGTGCTCATGCGCGCCCCCCCCTTTTTTGTTACATCCTCCTCATACTTTTAAAAGAAAGATCTGAAATTCTTTTCATTCCAGGGAATGTGAAACGATTTGTCTTCTTGGGCTCTGCGGTTGCCTGACGCTTAGTTGAACCATTATCTATCATTTGACTGGTGGACATGAATTGCTGCATGTAATCCAAGCGTTTGATTTAGCTTCAATGCCGTGTGTCATCCAATTTACATTTACATTCATTTCATTTTGCAGGAGAGTCCAATGGTTCGACCTTCATGACAGCTAGTGGTAAAGGTCCGTCCGAGAGGTACCACCTGTACAAAACGCCCCAACTGAAGTAGACGGTGTTTTACACGATTAAACCCGCTGATCCTAGAGCATGGGGTCTGGAGGATTATTGTGGCCTGTCCCTGGGCGATGGCCGGATGATGATGGACAGAATGCCATCACTACAACGTCCTTCCTCATTCTCGCATTATCATTCTTGAACTTATTGGGACGTTTTGAAAAGATTTGAGTTCCACCCGCCATCGTTTCGGCCTCCTTACTTCCGTGGGAGTAGTTATGACCAAGGCTACCTTGTAATGTTACTTTGAGTGTGAAAGGTAGTTTATTCTCCGCAGGCGCGATTGATATTTGCTCGTTCTTCGTCGTCCAACTCCTTTTCATATGTGTATCTCGAAAGTGACTGCCGACTTTGATGTTGTTATGAAGGGCAGGTCGCTGTGGAAGATGAATAGGGTTAGGGTCAAAACGCATCAACTGAGCTTCCACATTGAAGGAGTACGATAAAGCACATAAAAATATCAGAGCTTCCCATATCGGCCACAAAGCAACCTTCATTGTGTCTCACTATGATCAACGTGTTCATCTTCCAGTTCTTCCCCTGTATCTTCTTTAACCCAACTGTGAAGCCCTGTTTCTCTGTATTCTCCTTCTTCAACTTGATGCTCATTTTCAGCCTGTTCAACAACTCCTTTTCAGTATCCGAAACAAGTTCGTATTCATCATCATAACCATCAAACTCAGAGTCACCGCCATAGGCAATTTCTATGGAATCCTCTGCAGACTGCTTGTCCAATCCCAGCTCAGGGCTTCCGGGATCTTCTCTGGTGGTGTTAATATCCTCCACACAAGCATCAATGTCACGGATAGTCGCAACATTTGCATCATCAACAATGTTGTCCTCATTCACAGTTTTGATACGATATTGATCGATGGCTAAAGTAGACGGGGAACCTTTTTTTGCACAAGATCAAGATTTTCATAATTTGTTTCAGGACCACTTGAGTTGCCCTTGTGACTAGTGCAATCAATTGCTTCAAGATTATCTTCTGCAGGTTCCTTCTCTTTCTTACAATCAGGGGAAGACTCGGTTTTATCAAACAAATCTACATTGTATCAACCAGAGTATTATCTATCTGGAAGTCACTTTGCAAGGAAGGGTCTGCTGCCAAAATGCAATCTGAAGGTTTCTCCATGAGATGTCTACCATCTTGGGCATTTACACAAGCAACGTCAGTAACCAATTCACAAGCTCCCCCCGAAGGTGCCATGGAGAGATTTAGTTCCCTTTCAGCTACCAATTCCTTTGATAGTGAAACGCTCTCATAGATATATGCATGGTTCATCTTACTCGAGTTGAGAATGGCATCAGGCTGAAGTCTGAGAGAAATATCAAATTCAGAATCCTTTTCAAGAGCTAAGCCTTCTGAGAAATTCAGTGCATTATGATCATGGTCTGCTTGTAAAACCTTGCTCGGCATATCCTGTTCAGACTTTCCACTATAATGCTTGGATTTGGAAGCTAATATGTGTACCTAGATCCCATCCAACTGTTTCGAGTTCTTATTGTTTGCAGTGTCCATAGGTAATAATTCAGGTTTAGGATATGTATTTACAACCTCTGGTTGATTTTCCCAAGAATCCATAGGGGTATTCAAGTCCCAATGCGACCTATCATCATTGAAACAACCAGAATCCAACCTCAAAAGCATTCCTTTCTTTCATTTCTCTCCATATTTTAGTTCACCTGCAGCAGAACACTCCCCGACAACGGCGCCAGAAAGATGTTGTTCCTGAGTCTGTACTTAAGGCTAAAAAGTACAATGTCAAGGCATCCGAAAGTGGTTAGGATAAGGAGAAGGGAAAATGTCAACCTTCGGAGAAAGATTCTAAGGGATATTTCTTCGTTGGGGTTGTCTGGCTTCGAACTGCTCCTGAATAGTTATGTCTCGTTCAATAACTGCCCATGATTGTTCGAGTTCAGCCCGATTAATTTCCGTTTTAAGAATGGTGTTGAAAAGGTTTAAGGTGATGTGTGTTTGGTTCAATAGTCCGGGTTCAACATTAGGTTGAGTTGGTGAGGGAACTGTCATGGGGGAACAATAAAGATATAGAAGAATTTTAGGAAAGATTAAGTGTTGTCTCAGTTTGATCTTATAAAAGAGAACTTACAGTTGCAGAAATAAAATATAAATGCAAATCTAAGGCTCGTTCCCGTAACTGTATCATATTTTTATAAAAGGGGTGAGATGAAAGAAAAACATTTATCCATTTATAAAGTAAAGTTCCAGCTGGTGGAAAACTCACGACATAAACAGAAGAGGAAAATATGTAAGAAAATAATCAATGTAACAAAGAATATATGTAGAATTCCGAAACTGTAGATTGGTCTTACACAGCTGATAGCTGGTGCAGAGGAAAGGCAATAAACAATTACAGAAAACCCAAATTCATTCGTTATAGTAGTGGTCGTACTAAATTACAACGAAGCACATTAATTATGAATATGAATTGATATGTAAAAATGAGATACGAGGAAGCAAACTTGTGATACAGAAGTGACGGAATTGAGAATCTCCAGATCTGCTTGTATTAACTCTCAATGTAAAAACTCTATTACAAAATCTTAAAAAGGGTCCAGCCATGTTTATTTCTCTCTGGGGTATATTTATACAATTTCTACAAAGCAGGTAGGATCTCATTGGTCGCAAAAAATTCAGTTATGACAGAGGAGAGAGCAATCGCTCCATCTCCCCTATTCTATCTTCATCTGGTGCCAGGTGGTCGTCTTCGTGCGGCCTCGGTGCAGGCGACACATCTTTCCACGAGTTGAGATACGAGCTGTGAAGGTTCCGCTTGACAGCTGGCCTCGGCGAAGTAACATTCTCGGGCTAACTGCTGCATCTTGTCCCCCATTTGTGCATCAATGATGTCGAGGGCACTTAGTTGCGCACTGGGCTGGATCAAGTGCTTGTCAACTTGAGCCATGTCCACCCTATCCATCTGAGAGATATCGGTCGAATCTCTCTCATCCTTTTCTTTCAGATCAAGTGAGTTCTGTTCTACATCCATTTGCATTAATGTTTATGCGTCGCCTCCACTGTCCACACCCAACAACTTTCCCTCTATAGAATTGAAGGCTTCTTCTAATGAATTGGTCACTTTTTGGGCCTGTTCCTTGCCCAAGGCAATGTTATGCTCCCAATCCTTCAACAAAATGTTACCTCTAGTTTGTTCTGGGAGGGCGAGTCCGGGAGAACCTGCCGAAACTCTGTTGTTCATGGCTATCACCGCCTCCTGGAAGGTGACCTGAGACGCTTCTGCGTCTCTCTCTCTGACAGTCAGGTTCTCGGAAACCCGATGCATCAACAGACAATCCTCTCGGATTGTTCCCACTTTGGTGAGCAAACTCTGTTGTGCAGAAAAGATCCTGCTCCGAATCTTGATCGCTCGAGATTTAAACCCCTCGACATCGATCACCCTGCTTTCAATGATCTATACATGAGCCTGCAGCTCTACAATCATAGTCCTCTATTGACCTGCCTGTATCCGACCGTCTCAGATCACTAGATGCGCTTGCTCCAGCTTGGCTTTGAGCACTTCTATTTCATTTTTATCAGCTAGTCGGGCCAGTTCTATCTCCCCGCTCACCTGACCTTTAGCGTTTTCTGTGGCCGAAGCTACTCTGGCTTCGAGAGTCTTAATCAGGCGATTCTTCCTTTTGAGCTAGTTTTTTAATACTCCGACCGAAAATTGATTCGCCGATGCATACGCTCCTAGTGTTCCTGCGATCTCCATGGTAAATTGCTCATTCTTTTTGTTCTTTCCATCGGTCATGACCTTGAACTTTTTAGCAGTCGATTCTCCCTCCTGGTAGAACTCCCTTTTCACCACTGCTTTTCTCTTTTTGTCAAAGAAGAACTCGTTTGGAGGAAGTTCTTCTGCTCTGATAGGCCTCAGTTCCTCATTGAAAATCCATCCTTCTTCTATATTTCCTTGCGTCGACTGCAAGGGGGTGACAGAAGTGATGGGTTCCCCGATTTGTTTCGCTGCCTTTCCTGGGGTGACGACCAGGTCCTGCTTCTTCGGAGGTTCAGGGGTCTTTGTCTCAGTTTCTGGATTCTGTGTCTTTGGCGGGTCCATATTTTGTGCCTCTGCTTCGGGCTTCTTCATTTGCTTCCCCTCGTTCGAGATTTTTCCGAGCCAGGAATTTCATCTTTGGGGCCTTCATCATCCTTCGGTTCCGTCTCAGAAACGCCTGGGCTCCCTCCTCGCAGCACAATGGGAAGACAATTTCATCTGTGTTCCTGAAATCTCAATACAGAGGCTGTGTCTTCGGGTGCTAAAGATCGGATCCGAGCTAGCACTTCCTCATAAGACCTTGCCCCTCGGAAAATGTCATCCGGGGGTGAAAAATCATGTTCAAACCTCTTTAGCCCACAATTAGCTAAATGGTTGCTCACAATTTTCTGGGGATCATGCTTTTTATACTCGATGGAGACCAAACTCAGGTCTTCCAGGGCTGCAGCCTCAGCTTTGGCATGCCCGAAATCCAATAAAGAATAAGAATGTAGCCGAACGGGAAAAAATGACCATACCTTCTTTGAATATGCTTTGAGTTCTTTACTCACCCCGCCAATCACTGTTTGTCGGGCGATCTCGTGACAAGCCAGCTTGTCGGGGATGAACAGTGGTAGTGAAAGCGGGGGAACAACAGCTCTGAACACTCTGAAGTAGGAGAAATCTGCCTCCACGTACCAGTCCGCTATACCACTCAGATTTGCAGCAATGCTGTTCGAGATACGAGGTGGCGGGTGATAAAAAATGGCGATGTGCAGGGGCACCATTACCCAGTTGAAAATCTCGTAAATGAATTTGTCCGCTTTATTCTCCCACAATTTGTTGTGATACTCATGTACGGGTTTTTCTTGGACTGGATTCCAAGCCCAGCTCATCAAAGGGAATGGTGTCATGGAACATACCGTGTCCATAATATATGCAGACATGAAAAACAAGGATGGTCTCCCACTTGCCTTCTGCTCCCGATACTCTGTGACCCGGTTGGCCAAGCTGTCCGAGAGTATCTTTGCCCAATTAAATGAGCAACCTTCTGCGACCCGAAACATGAGAGGCACCCACGCAATGTAGAAATGCGATGTGTCCTCTCTTCCGAATAGTTGGCATGTCATCATTGCCACATACTTGTATTGCGGCTCCAACGAAGCGATTGAATAAACGACCTGGTCATTTGCTCTGAATTTCGCGCAGTGCGAAACCCAATCTTTTATCAAATCGGGCATGGTTTTGTCATATTGAGTGCACTCCTTCTCTTTGAATTCCTCCAGGAATTCAACACCATACGTGTATTCAGATGTCGTCGGGAGCTTATACATGGTTTGGATATGCTCCGGTCTAAAAGTCTCTACCGTGACCCACTGGTCGTTCATGATAGTTCTGGTGGGTAAGTCTATGTGATCCAACGCCCATCGGATCATATCATAATATGGAAACAACCGTGGTCTGGTTGCTACCCTGTGCATTCCAGTTTGAACAACTATCTTGTATTTAGTGTTCAGGTCGTCCTTTTCATTGTCGTCGGAGTCTGAATAATTCACCAACTCAGATTGCAGAATATCTGAAACAAACGACCAACTAGGGACCGAGTCGACACTCCGAGGCGAAGTGTCGGAGACATTATCCGAACCTTGCCCTACAACCTCGACATTCGCCTTTGCTGCTTTCCGTGGAGCCATAGTTGAAGCTTGCGTTTTTTCCCTTCTGCGGTAGAACTGCGTATACATGCAGAAATTAGTTTACTCAGAAATGACGAGCTCTGCGTGCTTATGAAAATGCTTTCATTATAATAAAATGAAACTCTTACATATATTTGAAAATTCGGTACTTTTTGAAATAAGCCTGTCAAATCGTAATTAGAAACAAATTAATTGCGTAAAATCCGATCTTATATGCGTGGATTTACCCTTATTCTCCATAAATGTCACAAATTTCTGGCAATTTGATAGTCAGTCGAAGTATGGAGAGAAAATGGCTATCTCGGGAAACGTGCAGGCCTCGGGGCGCGGGACATATCTTGTTTTATCTTAAAATATCAAATCTTACCAACGTTAATCAATTTCTCGCCGTTCGCTACATCGTGGAATTTCTTTTAACATTTTGAATCTCCAACTCGCGAGGACCGACTTCGGTTTAATTAAAGGTAATCGTGATTTAAGGCATAATTAATTTTATAATCGTTTTACTCACCGTATCGCGACTCGGAACTTCGAAGATAATTTTTTGGGAGACTAGCACGCCGAGTCGTGAAACCGCGAGATGGCGATAATTAAGACTCAATTAAGAGTAAGAAAACTTGGATTAGGCGATTAATTAATCATGCCATAATTACATCGCGACTTCGTGAGTCGGGGTTTTAGACGCCGTAACTTTCGAAAAGATAGTGCCGAGTGGCAAAACGCCGAGAACGGATTTTAACCACGGTTATCTTTTTGCTTTGGATCCTTGACCAGGGTTATCCCGAGAGGGCCTCGTGTCCTCGGCTCTCGGGGTTGTAAAAATGAAAATTTTGGTTTGACAGACGACGAGGCGCAAAACTTCGACGACGTCTAATCACGAGTTAAAATACTTTACCCTGATTATTGCTTAGAGTGAAAATTTAAACGACTTCGCCGTTTTGTGGCTCGGGAAGTGTGAACTCATGGATTAAAGTACCCGACTTGCGAGATCCCGAAGAAAACAAAAAGGAGTGAACAATTCTTACGAAAGTGGGCTTGTTTCGCGAGTAGAGAAGCATTGCTGCTCTCACGACCAGGTCTCAGAGGTCTCATCATCTCGGAGGGAAAAAGAAAATCAAATTTTAGATTTCAAGTATCGAATTGAAANCACGTATTTTGTTTGAGCTTCTGCTCGATTTTGACGACATATCGGTAGGCCGCGCCCAAGGATGAGATGTCCAGAAATTCCATTTCAGTCTGGATGTATCTATGCAGATCACCTCGATACTTGAGCACCAGATGTCACTCTGAATCTTTGATACCCATCTTGGTGCGCAAGATATGGAAGATATTTGTGAAATCTGGCACTGCTTAGTCTCTTTCTTGCCGCAGTGTGGTCCATTTGGTATATAGGTCGTCATAACTTCTGACAGGGTAGTATTGTTCCTTAATAACATCCCTAAAGGATTCCAAGGTGGCCATGACTGAAAATAATGAGGTTTCCTCTGTTTCCTTTTTCTCATAGAAAGTTTCCCACCAATATTTGACATGGGGAATGACTTTGAGGAGCGCAAAAGTAACATTTTCTCTATTCGAAAAGTTATGGGCATAAAAATACCCTTCTAGTAGATTCAACCACTTGTCTACAACATCTGCGTCTATATGACCTTCAAATATAGGAATATCGAAGTTTGTTTGTACCTTGAAGGGGGCGATGCCTTCGTTTGAAGAAGATGTGTCGCATGTTGGTAGCCACCAAAGGATTTGCGTGAAACTATCCATCATCTCGTTCCTATATTGCGTGAGGGATTCCTCAATCAACAATTTGAAAGGATCTCTTGTCCCATCATATTTATTTTCTCCTGCCATGAGAGGTCGCTTGGGCATGCGAGAGCTTCTGTCCTCAAAAGAAACAACCTCGAGACCCAACTCTTTGTACTCCGACCTCATTGGGGACATGCATTAAGACAACAAGGAGAAGACCCCTCTGATACCATTGATCTGAATTTTATGAGAATAATGAAATGAATACAAATTACTAATAGTTTCTTAACACAAAATAAAGAGATACAGTAAAACTGGTTTTCTATTCAATAACGAAATAAGCTGAAACTGTAAAATGTAGCGGAAACAAGCTTGCTGGAATGGTGGCGGCTTATCTCTGAGAAGAGATGTGACGAATGCATGCATTCACAAGAAGAAGATTATAATGAGGATCTGAAGGAATTTTTACAATAAACAAGAATGCCAAAAACCCTAGACATCCAAAAACCTAACCCTAGGAGATGAAGTGCCAAAAGTCATGTGGGCCCCATTTGGGTAAGTTAGTACATCAACTTCCCGGGGTCGTAACTTTTGCATACGATCTCTGTTTTAGGCGTGTGATATCCCATTGGAAAGGTATCATCAAGGAGATTCATTTTGGGGGTTCATTCATTCCTTTGAATATCATTGAGGAGATTGATCTCGAAAAACCTTCATTTAGGCCCTCAAAATGGCCCCAGATGTTAAAACTGCTAAAAATAGTAAATTGCCAAAATTGCCAGAAAAATGTTTTGAGCAGTTGGAAAAGGTGGGTGGCCATTGATATCCATATAGATCATTCTCCTTCTAGAAGCATCGAGAAAATGCTCATTTTTCCCACGTACGAAGGTCGTCGCGACCTAGCTATAGTGCAACTTGCGGAAATTCCGCGCCCTAGCTATAGTGCAGCATGTGGAAATCAGGTATTTCCACACCCTAGCTATGGTGTAGCCCATGGAAATCCTCCAAAATAGGGTTTTTATAGAGGAAAACACAACTTCTTCTCTCAAGGAAATTTCTTCTCCCTTCTTTCTTCAGGAATTCAGGCCACTGACCTCTCTGAAGGCAACATATATGTTTACATCATTAACGATCATGAGGGTGATGAAAATACTGTGTAACAGAGAGCCCCCCAAAGTATGAAGTTAGAACAGAGTGATAGCTAAAATACTTTGTCAAGTCTGTGTAGGGAACAAGGAACATGTTGGTCGGAAACCTGCCAACAAACAAGGAAATACAATACAATAATATATCATCACTGAGGTAGGCATTCCTATACTCAGAATACAAACGACTCAAAGCATAAATGCCAACATGCAAATATCCATGTCAAGTAAGATAGGTCATGGCCACCAAACATACACTACGGATCCATGCCATTATGACTCAAATCTGAACTTAGCCACCAAAAATACATTGTGGATCTATGTGTTAAAGAATAAAATTTGAACATAGCCACGAGACATACAATGTGGATCTATGCAGCAGTACAAACTGAATATATTCCAATGCAACCTGAATCTATCAGAAAAGATCTAGGGTCTTCATCTTCACCACTCTATAGTATGAATCTAACCATGCGATTACAGGTGCTGAAGTTGAACATGGTAGAAACCACTTGATTACCGGTCATTAGTGTATACTGTTAACAAGTGCGAGAAAAATCACCATTAATGTCAATGACTCCCAAGGTACTCTAGTACAATCCAACGAATGTGAATTAATGAGATGAAGTCGAACACTTGGCGGAATCTCCCGATCAGGGGTCAATGATGAAAACCCATTATCTAATGCGAGGAAACCTGCCATTAAGGCATGCAAGTTCCAAGGTACCAATTAGTTTCTAATTCTAATTCCTGGATAATGAGTTGAAGTCGATAGGAAAAGACTCATCACAGGAGGGCCTTAATGTATCCCACATAAATGACATGAAACAACTAACAAGATTTGATGTAGATCAGAGTAACAAGTGATTCAAGACTGACTCAGGGATTGCCAACGCAGTAGAAGGCTTAAGGACTGCAGAAGTAGCCGATGCAATAGAAGGATTTCCGGTTTAGACTTCTCTTCGAACATATTGACGACACGACAAATGTCTCAGAAAAACTAACTCAACAACAGGGATCACAAACCAATTTGTAATCTTAAAGGAGTATGATCAAGAGACAAGTGGATTTCCAACCTACACACAAAGTGAGTGAAATGGTGTCATGTTCAAAAGTGACTCTTCCATGGAATACATGTTTAGACACATTTCTTTCCCAATTTCCCCCCCACCATGTCTGGCGAGTACCTCTTTATTTTTATGCAAGCTTGAGGAGGATAACATATGCTTGTTGATGTAAGCTCATCCTTAAGACGAGTCCCTCATATTATGTTTAATGAACCCTAGGAAGGAGTGGTTCGATCCCATATGGGCCTTTCGATGTTTGTTTAATGAGTCCAAAGAAAGAAAACTCAGGGATTTTTCATGTTTAGAGAGTCTGAAAAACACTTAAAGAGAACTCTCTCCATTCATTTTTCATAAGTTAGTTTGATGAGACTGAAAAAGAGATAAAATATCGCTCAACAAATGTTTTCATCAAATACTTTCACGAGCGTGAAAATAACAAGGTCACTCGACAATATTTTCATGTTTAGAGAGTATGAAAAGAGCTTAAAGGGAACTCCAGGGGGTTCCTTTTTCATATAACCTTTACAAGTCCAAAAAAATGATAAAAGTATACTCGGTTACATTCTCATTGATTTATGAGCACGAGAAATAACAAATACTAAGCTCGGTAACTTATTCTCATGTATTTACAAGCATGAGAAAGAAAAAAGACTAAGCTCGGTAACTTATTCTCATGTATTTACGAGCATGAGAAAGAACAAAGACTAAGCTCGGTAACTTATTCTCATGTATTTACAAGCATGAGAAAGAACAAAGATTAAGATCGGGATTGTTTTCATTTTTACGCAAGATTTAAAACAAAACAAAACTATGCTTGGGATAGATTTTATTTTTTCACAAGCTTAAAAACTAAACAAAACTATGCTTGGACCTGGTTTCATTTTTACACAATCTCGAACCAGAGGAAACTATGCTTGAGGTAGGTGGTTTCATTTTTACACAATATTGAACCATAGAAAACTATGCTTGGAATTCCCAATGCATAACAAAGGGATGGTTGGTACTTAGCCCCCAACTTAAGAAGCTAGTGGCTCAACTTTAGTATGAAGTCCAGAGGCTGGAAGTATTGCTCCCCAAGCTTCATCTCGTCCAACTGCAAAGGAGAATGAAATGAAGCTTCAAATACTATATGAAGGACTTGAATCAAACAGAGAGGGGGAACTTGTTTCATTTTTTAGCGAGCTTGACACGGGAGAAGAACTATGCTCATGAATCTAGGTTCAATCCCCAGACCTCTGTTTCATTTTTTAACGAGGTTGCCACAGAGACGAAAAAACTATCCTCGTAAATGGTTTCATTTTTTAACGAGCTTGAAAGCAGAAAACCATGCTTAAAGTTGGTTTCATTTTTTTAACGAGTTTGAAATCAGAGAACCATGCTCAAAGCTGGTTTCATTTTTTAATGAGCTTGAAATCAGAGAACCATGCTCAAAGCTCTCTTCTTGATCATGGCTTCCAGGAGGATAATGCTCTAGAAGGAAACCATGTCAAGGGACAAAACTCGGTCATGGCCTCCAAGAGATCTTCACTCAACGGAAGAACAACACTCTGGAAGGACACCATGTCGATGGTCGCAATAGGGGTAAGGAGATCATGCTCTAAAAAACCTATCGAAGAAATCACCATGTTGACTTCCAGATCTAATTCATCATAAGCCGAAGTCATGGGAGACAACGCCACATAATTGACCTATGGTAGGGGCGATACCATCTGCATATAAGAACTATTTAGGGAGTTCATTGAGTTGATGGTCAAGTCAGGGCCAACAAATAAAAGTTGATCAATAGTCACAATCTTCCATCGTGAGGGAAATATATCACACGAATAAGAGTGGACATAATAGCTTTCATGGAATAGACATAATCCCGCCCAAGGAGTAAAGAAAAATACAAGGGGTCTTGGACTACCATGACGTCAATAAAGATAATTTTCCCTCCCAAAGTTACAGGAAACTGAGGAAGGGTCCCTAAAGGTTGACTGGTTCTTCTGTTAAAAGCTAACAGATTCTGCGTAACTAGGGCAAGCTGAGGAAAACCCAAAGCTTGCCAAGCAAAAGAGGACAAAATACTAACAGACACACCTTCATCTATCAGCATCTGAGGAACGTCCCAACCAAAAAATTTCACTGTAATCTGGAAAGGAATGTGAGAGGGAAGATGAGGTCCAATTAGCACACCCCAATCAAAATAGATGGCCTCATTACTTGGAGGGGGTTCCACAGGAGAAGGAGGAATACCCCCCGGCATGGTAGAGTCTATATCAATGAGAAAAACGTGGGCAATATCAGGTTTACTCTCTTACGGGAGAGTAGGATTGATCAATGACGAGATCATATTGACCACTTGGGTTTCATTCTCCAAGGGAAGAATGGGGTTGACGGGTGGAGATGGATCGACCGCTTGGGTTTCACTCTCTGGTGGGAGAGTGGGATTGACCGAGGATGGGATTAGATCAAGCACTTATGTTTCACTCTTTAACAAGAGAGTGGGATCGACCGAGGATGGGATTGAATCGACCACTTGGTCAACTGGTTCGATTAAAGAAGTGACCAGGTTGACTACATGATCAACCAGATTGACCGATGAATGGGTCGGATTGATCATTCCATCAACTACATGTGGGTCAAGAGTAATCTTGCGATAAGAAAATGGAAGTTGAGGCTATGAAACAATCATGTCTTCTAGGAATTTTGAGGCTTAGTCCATACGAGGGCAAAGGTGAGTTAGATGACTCCCTTTTCATAACATACACGGGAACTTGGCTCTACTTTTCTTCTTCCCAATGGTATATTGACTAGTTGATGGGAGGTCATCAACATGTTGTTCAAAGGCTGACAACACGGGTTGGTGAGGGTGTGTAGACCATGCTTCTATAACCTTGGATAGAACAGGGAAATCTTTAAGAATATGGATACCCTTACAAAGCCTGCAAGGGTACCTGGGTTTACGGGTTTTTTGGGTGATCTTGACATCATCAACATGTTGGCAAATATTTAACAGACATCGAATGCTTGTCATTGATGGCAAGTAGCATGCATAAGTTCAGGAAGATTGAATGATCGAAGGCAACACAACCAGGCAAGATCTGAATGTAGACAATAAGAGATCGTTGAAGAGGAGGACAGATCTCAGGCGTTAGATCCAAGCGCAGGATCCAACCACCGTTGGATCAAGAAGAACCCACACGTCCTTTAAGGTACAAGGAGAAGTGGGCATAATTGCGATATGCAAAATCACGATTTCATCTGAGCCGTCAGATCAAGGTTGAATCTGGACCGTTGATTCTAATCCATGTTAGATTTTCGAGGATCATGAGTTGGACATGTCAAAGATTATTAACATCAGGAATCCTGATATCGCGATATGTGAAATCGCGATGT
>SNQJ01S0131070.1:0-22392 GCA_010110895.2 Picea sitchensis | reverse complement strand
GTCCAGAATGAAGATATTGCCACTTAATGTGTGTGTGTGTGTGTGTGTGTGGCAGTAAATGGAAAGATGGATAAGAAAAAAATTTACCTCCATGCAAATACTGAAAATGATGACTTGTGATTTCTTTTCCATGTACAGTGAATCTTAGCTTGAGGGACATATTATTATTCTATTTTAAATTTGAGGATCAAAAATTATTTTTGGTATCCGATTCGTTGGGCATGTTGATTTCTTTGGTAAAAAAGAAGAACGGGGTGATTTTGTACTAGATTCATTAGAAATTCTTTCCCAAAGGAAGCAACATCGAAAACTTTTTTTTGCAAGTCTTAATGTGAAGCAAATATGATGAGGAACATTTTTTTTTGCCAACTTCAACAAAGTGGAAAGATGAGACTTATAATGATCTTGAGCTCTTCCTTCAAAAAAATGAGAGGCCAACTGAAGCAGAGCACTTATTTTTTGAAATGGAGCAAGATCGAGGGTTGTAAATATGTGCTTATGTCGGAAACAATTTATCCTTATTATGTTGGTTTAATTATGCTTGATTTCCATCAAAATATTGTAAGGAATATTACTCAAATATGATATATCCCATTATAGTCAAGTTATTAACCATATATATTGCATATGGAAAATGAATGAACGGGAGTGGGACAACGTTGACTAGTTGAAAGCAATCAACTAAAACCAATTTGTGACTGCATTTTATCATAATTTCAAGACTTAAAAAAAACATGAAGCAATAAGGCATTGTGATGTACTATCCTAGAGAAGTTTGTTAAGATAGATTAGTTATAGAAAAAAATTATTCCTTTCCTGTATTTTCTATTTATAATATTGGATTGAAAGAGCCCATTAAGGTGGTATGTCAAGGCTTTGACACATGTTTTTCTCGATAAGTCCATTTAACAATCATAATTTTTATTTTAGTGCTAGACTTTCTTATGCCCTCCAAGATGCACGAGAGAAGTGTGTGAGTGTGTGTCCAAATGAGAGGAACCTATCCTCTATTTATACACAACAATGTCTCTTGAAGGGACATGACTCTTGACCTAACTAACCCATAAAACAGGCTCGACTAGCCACAATGGGGATTTTTACAATTATAAGTAAAATATCAAGAATATAATAATTTTTGTTGAGTCGAATTGTAGAATATAATTATAATAGCCTTTTAAAAGTTTGACCAAAACAAATATGAAAGAATATCCTTCGTAGTTACACCAAAAATATTAACAATATTATGGAAATATGGAAACTTAATCCAAAAGGGATATTAGTGTTGGGATGCATATTCAGGTGAAACATCATCCTGCCAAGGTTGCACAATGACTTCAATACATGCACAACAATATTCTGGCAATCTTGGAAATTTAAATCCAAAAGGGATATTAGTGTTTGGATGTGTATTCATGTGAAAAGTATTCAAATTGTAAATACACACAAATGTAATCTTTCCCAATTCCCCAATAGGACTCAAATTACCACCATTGGGATATCAAGTTCTCGACATACCATTTGTAGATTTCCTTGTCTGGCAACATTTTTCAAAGTAAGTATACAATAACTATTATTTTCTCCAATATCATTGTTTCTGACATAAAGACAGAATCTTCTGAAGGTTTGTGGTCATAAAACTATGATATTTAAAGTTTAGTTTAAATTTCAATTACTAAAGTAATCTAGAAAATGAAAATATGAAATATGCAAAACCAAATAGTTATAGTTTATAGACTACATGGGTCTTATATATATTTGCAATATCTCCTCTATGCTCATATTCTGGGATGTTGAAACCTCCCTGTGTCTTCAAAATAGTTAATTTCTTGTAGTCGGGATAAATATTCCACAAATACCACCCTAGATTGTTCTTTTTTTTAACATGTTTATAACCTTTGTTTTTAATCATCATATAACTGTTCAAATGTCGCCATAAATGGCAATTCAATGTGATGAATTTTTAGTTCTTGTGTGGAGATGGAGAACTATTAACCATGTGGCATCCTAATCATACTTTATTGTATTACATTTTTGTTAGCACCAGAAGTCACCTTTGGATTGTGACAGAGGTAAGCCCAATACCCATCAATTTATATTTCATAGTTAATGTATTTAAAGCGGTCCAATGGGGAAAACTCAAGAGAATATCATTTTAACTCAAAAAATTGGGGCAGTATGCACAAGCAAATGAGGTCTTAATCAACTTTAACCAGTAAGTTTTAGTAAAGGTGAGTAGGAAGAAGAAATTAAGGAGAAGATGTAAAGGTCTTCTCTGGACATCAGGTCTTCCAGCAACCTAAGGAGGAAAAAAAAACAAGATCCTCTTGAATTCGAAGTTTCAGGGAACTGAAAACGCTATAACTGTAATGCAATCAAACATCCATTACAACACAATTACCACAATTCATGTGAATCCTTCGATCATGAACATTCAGTATCAGACGTAGATAAGATGGAAATAGAAGTTGGCTTTCATTAAACAAGAAATATCATATCAAGTTACATAACCAAAGAACCAGAGTTTCATTAAAACATTACAATACGGGAGCTTAGCTCAACCATCGACCCTAACAAAATATCAAAACTGAGAATATATACTCAAAACTGTTGCAACTACCAGGAGCGTGATCGGACCCCTGCATTCAAAGCTTCTAGTTGATGCCCACCCTGTCAGACTGTGCAAGCACCTTCTGTCAGACGCGAGCTCATATCGGCATGGGTGTTGTAAGAAAATATTCTCGTAGGAGTACCATGGGTTAACAGTTCATTCCCCCCAGCTAGAACTTCCATACCTTCCATTTATGAAGTGAGTCGAGGTTTCAAACACCACTCCTTTTTTCATTAATTTCCTTCATCGAGATCAGGACGGGACTTAACGTTCGGGGATATACCATGCGCTGCTAGAGGCCCTTCGAGTCAACCCGACACCTTGAAACCATGATGGTCACGGTCTTTAACTCACATGGGCATATTTGGCTTCTGGTGCAGGTCTCATGAAATTCACACTCGTTCCTTCGTTCTTCCAAAGCTATTGGTGCCAACTCTTGCTTCACCGCATTTTTCCTCCATATGACCTCGAGTTGTGACCATGGGCCGAACTCCTAGGTGCATCACGATTTCGAGTTTCGGGGGCCTTCACCTCACTTGACTACAAACTCCCGATACCTGATATTGAGAAATTTTCCTTCTTCAGATCAACATTCGGATCTACTATGCATCTGACGACCACGATTGTTCCTAAAACTCCTGAAATTCACTTCCATGAACCATCAGATCGACTTCCACCTATCCTTATAAGATCCATGGTCCATATCATATCGGGATTTTGTGTCTTGGGAAGTTGAAGGAATACTCACCTCCCTTCTCCTGATTTCCGATTTCGCGCTTGCCTCAGATCGACAGTTCACAGTTTTCCTCGATCCAATGGCCTAGATCATTTCGCAAGTTCGGACTTCACGAGGTCTAACAACTTTTCCTCTACACTTCTCGATTTCCGAAACCATGAAATGTTGATCTTTCACCATGTTCCTTTCCTAGCACTAACGGCTAGGATTGACCTTGTGACTTCGGACCTTTCTCTGTCGTGCGCAACTTTATGATCTCGATCGCTTGAGGGCCGCAACTCTGAATTTCAAATGGAATCTCCTCTATTGAAAACTGAACTTTCTTGCTCGCTTGATTTGAGTCCATATCATACCACACTAAGTTTTGCGCTTTGTTCTCATGGCTACATCCTACGTAAAATAAAAACTCGGACGACTAACTAAGGGTTCAGGAAAACAGAAATATCATTGACAGAGGTAACAAAGATAAGTGCTTAAACAAAAAGGGGCAAACAAATCGACTTTGTCGGCCGAAGGGGAAAATTTAAAGACATGTCCTACAAAAGAGAGAAAAACAGGGCATGGGCATAGACTTGGGTATAAACCACCAACCCACAGGACCCCGACAAGTTCATGTGATAACATTGGCTCCACAGGGGATGGCATGATCCCTGTGAGTTGCCAAGAATGCTCAGTTCCAGTTCCTTATCCATTAGGCTATGGAGTCTTTATAAAAACAAAAAAAAAATGAAAAATGATATTTACAATGACATGGGAAACCTCTCATGGCTTTAAGTAAAAAAAAAATTCAGAAAATGCCCATTTACAGGGCTACCAAAAACTTCAGCATCCTCCAAATTTTGCAACTTGTAAGTGTTGTTTGAAAAAACTTCAAATATTTTGAGGGGCCAATCCATAAGGCCTCAAATTTACCATGCTTGCCTTTATCCTGCTTGGGCGCATCCCATTTTAGTACTAGATCTCCCAGATGGAAATCCTCCTTTCTTACTTTTCTTTCAAAATCCTGCTTGATCTTCTATTGATGTTGATGTTCTTTGTCCAGTAACTTCTCTCTATCCTACTGCACTTCCACCAGCTATTGTATCCTTCTGATCATATAATCAGTCTCTCCTTGTCAGTCTTGGAAGAATTTTTCCACAAATAAGGCTAGTTGAGAAGGAAAGATGGCCTCAATTCCATATACAAGATGAAAAGGAGAGACACCAAGCGATTTATTTGTTGTCACTCTATCATCCAACAAATAAAACTTGAGCTTTGAATCCCATGCTTTCTTATTGTCCTCTAACAAAATTTTGATGATATTTATAAGGATCTTGTTAGAGGAATCTTCTAGTATGTTCCCTTGAGGGTAATAAGGAGTTGAGTGAATCAATGTGATCCCAAACTACTCACAGAATTGAATTAATAGTTCTACCTTAAAGGATGCATCATTATCAGTGACAATTCTTTTCGGACAACCAAACCTTTCTATAATATCCTCAAGAAAACCAATGATTACCTTGTGAGAAGATCTCCTTGTGGGGATAGCTTCTATCCACTTGGTAAAGTAATATGTGGAAGTCAAGATCCACCTGTGTTGACCACTGGAGGTTGGATGAATCTCCCCGATAAAATCCAAGCCCCACTGTTGAAAGGGTCCTGAAGCCACCAGAGGCTTCAAAGGCAAGGACTTGAGCTATTGTTTTCCTGATAATTTATGACACTTGACACAAGCCCTTATTTTAGGACAAACGTCAATGAATAGGCTAGGCAAAAAATAGCCATCTCTGAGAATCTTGTAGGTTTTGGTTCTCCATAAGTGATGTCCCCCACACAAACTATCATGAAAGTCAAGCATGATCCTTTGGGCTTTCTGTGGGTCTAAACATCTCAACAACACCCCTATAGGATATTTCCAATATAATACTTGATCAATGAGGCAATATTTAATTGATCTAATCTTTAAATCTCTTACTTTTCTTTTTTCCATGCCATCAGGAGGATGTAACTTCTATAGAAAGAAAATGATGTCCATGTACCAAGCACATTCTTCTAATGGAGGGCAGGCTTGAGAACTCGTATCAAACAACTCACCCTGCTGATTTTCTAAGAAAACATTGATGAAATTTGCCCCCAAGGCTTTGCAATTAGTTTCAGCCAGCATCTTGGCTAAACGTTGACCCTTAACCAACTTAGTGGGTCTTATCTCCAAGTCAAATTCAATGATTTTAGCAATCCATTTGCTCCTTGTCCCCTCTATGTCTGGTTGAATGAGAATCTCCTTCACAGAAGCTGAAGGTACATATGCAATGACCTTTGAATACAAAACATAGACCCTGAAGGATTTGAGAGCCTTAACCAGGGCATAGGCCTATTTTTCCATGATGTCATACTTCAACTCTCTATCTCTCAATGCCCTGTTGAAAAAGGAAATGGGTTGCTTGAAACTTTCGTCATTCTTTTGCAATAAAACGGATGCCACGATGTCAAATGAAGCAAAGGAGAAAATCATAAAATCTTTGAAATAATTAGGATTGATGAGAACAGGTGCTTCAGTCATGGCCTTCTTTATTTGATCGAAGGAACTACAAGATTCAGCAGGCCATTTGATTTTGTTTCCTTTTCTCAACATGACTGTAATGTCCTTTACTAGTTCAGCAAAATTAGAAACAAACCTTCTCAGAAAATTAATCTTCCCCAAGAAAGACTAAACTTATTTCTTGGATCTAGGGAGTGTTAAGGTTTGGATGGCTTCCACCCTACTGGGATCAATGTTTACTCCCTCAACCGATACTATGTGCCCTAGTAATTTTCCCTCCTTCATAGCAAACAATGACTTCTTAGGATTCAGGGAGAGACCAAATTTTTTGCATTGTTGGAAGACCTTTCTCAGATGATGACAATGTTCTTTATCAGTCCTAGAGAAAACTGTAATGTCATCCAGATAAATGACTACAAATTTATCCCTTTCCCCAATAAAGGTGATGTCCATAGCACGCCAGAAAGTTGCTCCTGCGTTCATCAATCCAAAGGGAATCTTGGCATACATGAATGTGCCCCATGGAGTGGTGAATGATGTATTCTCTATGTATTCAAGTAAGACAGAAATCTGATTGTAGCCAGAAAATCCATCAATCATGGACATCTTGGATGCACCTGTCACCCTCTGCAATATGTGCTCCATTTTCGGCAATGGGTAATTATCTTTTTTGGAGCTTCTGTTTAGGTTCCTGAAATCAACACAAAGTCTGAATTCTCCATTCTTCTTTATCACTGGGACCAAGTTTGCCACCCATTTAGAATACATCAAAGGAATGATAATCTAGGCATCTAAGAGCTTTTTTACCTCTTTCTCCATGATAGGAAACAACATGGGGTTGATCTGTCTGAGTTTCTGCCTAAATGGCTTGGTCTCTTCCTTTAGTGGGATCTTATGCTCAATGATGCTTGCGTCGTATGTTTTGAGATCCTCATAATTTCAGGAAAACACATCAGCAAACTCCTTTAATAGCTCAGCATATTCATCCCTTTGTTCCCTTGACAGATTGCTCGACAACTTGACAAATTTTGGATCTTTCTCTGTACCAATGTTTCATTTAGTTACATCAACATCATCAACCGATATTTTAACTTTCACTGCCACATCATTTATGTCAAATAGTCTTTCCAAAGGAACTAGTCCCTTCAGAATGTGATTTCTAGGCAACTGAACAATATGGTGATTAGCGATTTTGTTCAGGAAAACATCAGCATGAGGATTACTTTCAAAATCCTGATCTTGATCAATAAGTAGTGCAGAAAACTCATCAACGGTCTCAAGGAATCTTTTGATCTCAAGATCATCCTCAAATACTTTCCAATGCTTGACATTGTCAGGTATAGAGGTTCTGTAATTTAATTCTACATCATACCTGAGCTTTGGTGGCAAAGGGATTCTGAAATTGCTCACTGAAACAGCCAGAGAATCAACCATGATGTTTTCTTCTCTTGGAATAAATGAAATGTTGAAAGCTAGGAAAAAATTGTCGATAAGGCCCCATACTTAATTTCTATAACTTCTTAGCCTAGGGTGCTTAGCTTGGTAAAGGTTTCTGACTTGATGGAAAATTAACTCAACATCCCCAAATATTGATATCTCTTCAATTCTCATGTCTTTTGCAACCCTCAAACCTAAGACGAGGGCTTCATACTCTGCCACATTATTGGTAGCTCTGAATTCTAACTTGTAGGACAGATCTATAGTCTCTTGAGGAGGTGAAACAAGAACCAATCCAACACCAACAGCTTCCTTAGAAGAGGCTCCATTGAAGAAAATTTTCCACACAGAGGTGATAGGAGGGGAATTTTCACAAAAAGTAATAGGCCACTTTTTTATTTCCAGAGGAGGTTCAGGAGTGTCGGTGAGTTTCAACAAACTAGATCCCAAATCTGTGTCAAGAGCAAAGATAGGATGGTTTGTGGGGTTTTCTTCATCACTAATAATGTAGGCCAACTAAGCTTCACTGTAAAGTCTCCTATGCTCACCCCCAAACACTGGAATGGTAGCATAGGTGAGGTCCATCTGCAAAGTTCCTTCGAATATTTTTATCCAAGATCTAGACATAAGCATCTCAAACTTAGGGTAAACGTCAGCTACCATGATGTCCATGATCACACTTTTCATTGGCAGCTGGAACAGATATACAACTAAGTCTTTGTTAACCCCAAGGCACTTGACCTTCCTAGATTCAAACGAATACAGGTCATGGTATGATTTTTAAATCTCTAGACCGAGCTCTTCCATGACAATCTTAGGCATAAGATTGTGAGATGCCCCTGAATCCATCAAATATTTATGCAACACCTTGTCATGTATGTTCAATGAAGTATATAAGGGAGGGGATGAATCATCTCTATATTCTACCAAAGGACCTAGGATGACTGCAGGCTTCTCATCTTGGAGGTTTATTTAGTTTGTGGGATGAGATGGAGGTTCGAGATGCAACATTTTGGAGAGGTACCTTTTGAAGTCTTCATGCTTGACCAGCTCTGAAATGGGTACAGGGATTCTAATTTTTTGTATTTCATGTTCATAGATGAAAGAGGGGGTCTTTAGAATTTCTCACTTCTGGAATGATACTTTTGACCACTATTGGGGGGGTTTGTTCCTTCCTTTCCTTGCTTCAGTCTGCAATGTATTTAGCAGGTTTTTTTTTCTCTGGTAGGTTGATCAGGGATGTCAGATTTCCCTTCTTTTTGTTTGGATCTCAGATTATATCTATTTGGAGTGTGGCTGGCCTCTTCCCCTTTATTCAACTCATTCAATTGATTACTGATGAGGGTCTCTTCGTATGCAGACTGAATTAAATGAGGGGACGAAGAGGTCTCTCCAAGGAAATGGATCTCGGGATCAATATATTCTTCCTCTTCATCTTCATCAGTAACCAGGTTATCTTGGAGAGGAGTTTGGATTTTCTGATCATCTTCGTCCCTGCTTCTCTGATCTCTTTGGATGGTCTGAGGGGAATTAGTAGGCCTCCTAAAGTTACCTCTGTTATCAGCATTTGGGGGATTCTTATATCTCTTCTTTCCTTCCAATTCGACTCTTTCCATTCTAGCAAAAAGAGACTTTAGTATTTTGGTTACTTCATCCATTTGAGGGGGGGAAACAAAAGAAATAGAAGTCGAACCTTCAGACTTACCTTTTCTTCTTTCCCTATCAGCCTTACCCTTAATCTTGTCAACTGCCAATATATTAGATTCTACTTCAATGGCTTCATCTTTCATATGAGCCAAGGAGGTAGCTCTTCTTTCTCTCAACAGGAGGAAAAAATTAGGGTTGAAAGCATTAGCATAAGTCATATTGGCAAAGTTTTTTGTGGGTTTAACTTCAGGGGGAATCTTTTTATACATCTTATTAAATCTCTTCTAGAAGTCTGAAACGGAATCCCCTTCGTCTCTCTTAAGTGCCCCAGATTCTGTAATATAATAAAGGAGATATTTTTTATTCCCCCAATTTCTTAAGAATGAATCATCCAGAGTAGCAATCCTGTCAATAGATCTAGGAGGCAAGTCCTTAAACCAATCCCTATCATCACCATCAAGGATTTGTACAAAAAATCTCATCCACACATCTTCATTTTCGATGGCCTGAATCTTTACAAATCTATAAAAGGATGCAAGGTGCTCTTCTGCAATCATGTCTCCCTCTCCTGTGAACTGGGGCATGCGCTTAAGGTAGTCCGTGGGTGGGAGAGAATTCATAGGCTGAGGTAAAACCAGAGGGGTGTATCTAGTAGCCAATATCTCAGCCATTATGTTCCTAGGAGGATTATCACCTTCCATTTGGACGTGAGTTGGAGGGGATGGAGTTCGAACGGGCAAGAACGGGGTTGTGCTTCTAGGAGAAAAAGAAAAAGGTTGAGCGTTAGGAGATAAAGATGAGGGGCTAGAGGTAACATAGGTTTCCCCTTCTTTAGCTGCAACAACTCTAATAGGAGGAGGAGTAGGAAAGTATTCTAAGGTCAACTCTCTCTCCTTCCACTTCACAACTTTGGGGGAGAAAGGGGTGTCAAATCTCTCTCCTTCCAGACCAAGAATAGGAGGGGCGAAATCGGAAAGAAAACTACCAAAACTTAAATTTCTTGAAACTCCAGCTGTTTGTATAATAGGAGAATCATAAACAGTTATTGGAGTCCGTAAAGAGGTATTATGAAAATTATCAAAAAAACTTGGTACATCGGTAGAGGTACCTTCTTGAGAGATATTTCCCTTTCTGATAATTTCCTCTGGGTCTGCTTCAGACGTTGCTAGAGGCAACAGTGAAGTGGACCTTGTGTGTCTGCCTTTAGGAACCAGAACTAAAATAGTGGATTCTCCTAAGTGGAGTCGCTAGGTGCAAGCGCAATCTTCAAAGGTTATGATTTCTGATGCACCTTCAGAATCAGAAGTTCATTGTCGTTCTACCCAGGGAAAATCTTCAATTCGTCCCTGGAAGCGATGCCAGAAATGTTAGCACCATAAGTCACCTCTGTATTGTGGCAGAGGTAAGCCCAGTACCCATCAATTTATATGTCACGATTAATGTATTTAAAGAGGTCCAATGGGGCAGACTCAAGAGAATATTGTTTTAACTCAGAAAAATGGGGCAGTATGCACAAGAAAATGAGGTCTTGATCAACTTCAGACAGTGATTTGTAGTAAAGGTGAGTAGGAGGAAGAAATTAAGGAGAGGATGTAAAGGTATGCTCTAGACATCAGGTCTTCCATCAACCTAAGGAGGAAAAACTATGAAAACAAGATCCTCTTGAATTCGAAGTTTCAGAGAACTGAAAATGCTATAACCTCACTGCAATCAAACATCCATTACAACACACAATTCATGTGAATGCTTCGATCATGAACATTCAGTATTAGAAACAGATAAGATTGAAATAGAAGATGGATTTCATTAAATAAGAAATCTCATATCAAGTTGCATAACCAAAGAACCAAAGTATCATTAAAAAAATACAATACGGGATCTTAGCTCGACCATCGACCCTAACAAAATATCAAAACTGAGTATATATACTCAAAACTGTTGCAGCTACCAGGAGCGTGATCATACCCCTGCATTCAAATATTCTAGTCAGCACCCACCCTATCAGAAGGTGCGGGCACCTTCTGTCAGACACGAGCTCAAATCGTCATGGGTGTTGGAGGAAAATCTGCTCGCAGGAGTACCATGGGCTGACATTTCAGTCACCCCGGTTGGACCTTCCATACCTTCCATTTATGGAGTGAGCCGAGGTTTCAACCAACACTCATTTTTTCATTAACTTCCTTCATCAGGATCAGGACGAGACTTAATGTTCAGGGATCTACCATGCATTGCTAGTGGCCCTTCGAGTCAACCCGACACCTTGAAACCATGATGGTCTTAGTCTTTAACTCACACCGGCATCTTCATCTTCCAGTGCAGGTCTCATGAAATTCACACTCTTTCCTTTGCACTTCCAAAGCTCCAGGGGCCAGCTCCTCCTTCACCACATTTTTCTTCCATATGACCTCGAGTTGTGACCATGGGCCCAACTCCTGGGTGCATCACAATTTTCTGTTTCGAGGGCCTTCACCTCACTTGACTACAAACTCCTGATACCCAATATTGCGAAATTTCCCTTCTTCTGGTCGACGGTCTGATCTGCTATGAATTTGATGACCACGACTGATCCCAAAACTCCCAAAATTCACTTCTGCGAACCATCAGATCAGTTTCCACCTGTCCCTATAAGATCCACAGTCCAGATCATATCGGGATTTTGCGTCTTGGGAAGTTGAAGGAATACTCACCTCCCTTCTCCCGATTTTCGATTTCGCGCTTGCGTTAGATCGACGACCCACAGTTTTCCTCGATCCAATGGCCCATATCATTTTGCGAGTTCAGACTTTGCGAGCTCTAACAACTTTGCCTCTACACTTCCCGAGTTCTGAAACCGCAAAATGTTGATCTTTCGCCACGTGCCTTTCCCAGCACCAATGACTAGGATAGACCTCGCGACTTTAGACCTTTCTCTGTCGTTAAACTTCGCCCAACTTTATGATCACGATCTCCTGAGGGCCGCAAATCTTAATTTTGAATGGAATCTCCTCTGTTGAAAACTGAACTTGCTCGCTCGCTTGATTTGAGTCCATATAAGACCGCTCTAAGTGTTTCGCTTTGTGCTCATGGTTGCGGCCTGCGTAAAATAAAAAATCGGATGACTAGCTAAGAGTTTGGGAAAGTAGAAAGATCATTGACAGAGGTAACAGAGATAAGTGCTTAAACAAAAAGGGGCAAACAAATCGAATTTGTCGACCGAAGGGGAAAATTTAAAGACATGTCCTACAAAAGAGAGAAAAATAGGGCATGGGCATAGACTCGGGTATAAACCACTAACCCACAGGACCCCAACAAGTTCATGTGATAACAATTTCAATAAATCCTAGTCACTAGGAGGTAGAATTCCCTAGGTTGAATCATTGATACAAATGAAGAAAATGGAAAAGAGAAAATAAGGAAGATTTCATACCTGATCCGTGATATCTTTTAACTTCATAAGGTGATCAAAGATTATTTCTCCCTCTACCAAATTCATAGAATAGGCATATTATTTAGGTACAGTGCATGTCTTTTAGAGGTATCGTACACAAACTTTAAAGGTCCCTGATGGAGGAGAGATTGCTAGTGGCTCCTGCAAAGATCAGATCATTGTTGTTGATGTTGGAGAAGATCGTTTCTTCTCATTGTTGTGGAGAATCTGCGTGGAGAGGGCGAGTAGAGAATCTATGTGAGAGATGTAGGAGGATGACAGTTAGGGTTTAAACTATTGAAAAGAAAGTTGCAAAACTCGTTTCCATTCAAAAATTTAGAGAGGTCCCAACACATCAAATACAGGGAGCCTCTCAACGTTTTTTGACGAAATTTACCAGTTCTTCTCCTTTGTGTCGACTTGGAGAAGGAGCTGCATTTCTTCTCCAGATCTAGAGCAGGGTTATCGATTGTCCAGATATGGATATCGTTGCTCGTCTAGATTGTCCATATCGCTTCCCTGGTAAAGTTTACATTCTTGTGTTTGAAGTTGTTTCAAATTTACTGTGTGCTTGTTGCATTGAATGCCTAGAAGGAGAAGGAGTTTTCAGGGATGGATAATCCACTTGCTGAAACTTATCTCAATGAAGCCAATAAATTGGATGGCTCGAATTTCTTCAATTGGAAATTCATGATGCAGACTTTGATAGAAGGTTATGGTGTGTGGATTATCGTGAAAGGAGATGAAGCGCGACCCGATGCGGATGCAGGTGCGACAATGGCAGTGATCCAATATTGGTATAAGAAGGAGAACAAATCCAAGGTATTGTTGAGAATGTCTGTTAAAGATAACATAATTCTGCACATTAGAGATGCTAAGACTTCTAGTAAAACCTGGAAAGTACTTAAAGATTTGTATGAGACTAATAATACAAATCGTATTCTTTTTCTGAAGAGTAAATTGCTAAGTATTAAAATGGATATAAATGAGACAGTTAGTACTTTTCTTGGGCAAATTAAAGACATGAAAGATAAATTGGGAGATATAGGAGAAAAAGTGTCAAACATTGATCTTGTCACAATTGCCCTAAATGGAATGCTAGAGGACTATCAAATGTTTATAACATGCCTTGTAGTGAGAGAGAAAGATCTTACTTTTGAGGAACTGAAAGGCATATTGTTGAGGAAGAGAGGCGTGCAAATTTGAAGCCTTTGAATTCATACTTAGCACTATGGACAAAGAAGAGATTCCCTAAAGGGAAACCAGGAGAACAAGGCAAAGGAGGAAGTTCATTTTAGAGGAAGTAATTTCCAAAGCCAAATCAAGGTATGCCATCTAATAGAAATGAACCTAAGTGTTTATATTGTGGTAGGACTGGGCATCTTTCCAGAGAATGTTATAAGAAGAAAAATGATGATGAGGCTAGGCATAAAAATAGAAAACATTCATGACATTTTGCAGAAGAAAACCCAAATTTTGATTCAAAAGATCTCAGATTGTTTGTGTCTAATGTTGCACTATTTGCTGAAACCGATGATGTTGATGCATGGTAATTTGTTGATTCTAGAGCTTCAATTCACATGACATGTAACAATAATTGGTATATAAACTTTAAAGAAACACAAAATGGTGCCCATATTTATCTTGGAGATGATCAATCTTATCAAATCAAGGGATATGGATATATTCCAGTAACACTTCCAAATGGTACTGTTAAACACATTTGAAATGTTATATATGTCCCTGGGATAAATAAAAGTTTGATTTCTATGTCCACAATTACATATCATAATTTGAAGGTTGAAATTTTCAAGACACATTGTATAGTGAAGGAATTTCATGATCATTACATAATTGTTTCCTTAAGAGTCATAGTTGGAGGTCTGTACAAACTTGATGTCACCAACAAGAATCATCAAGCAATGACTTCTGCAACTATGCCTACAGAAACTCTTTGGCACCAAAGGTATGGTCACATTAATTATCATGATTTGTTTTTATTACAAAAACAAAGTATGGTTGAAGGACTCCCTATGTTGAAGAATCAATATGCTTCTTGTGAAGGTTGTGCATTATGAAAGATGCACATAGATGAATTCCCCTCTAATCTTGATAGGATAAAAAGAGATCTATTAGAACTTGTGCACATTTATGTTTGTGTACCAATGCAGACAAGGTCACTAGGAGGTTCTTGTTATTTCTTATTGTTTATTGATGATTACAGAAGGTACACATGGGTGTATTTCCTTAGGAGAAAGAGTGATGTTTTTGAATATTTTAAGGAATTTAAAAACATGGTGGAGAAGAAAAAAACAAATTCCATCAAAATCTCCTCTCAGATCAAGGGGGAGAGTACAGATTAGGGAACTTCATCAAGTATTGCAAATATCATGGAATAGTACAACAATTTTTAGTACCCCACACTCCACAACAGAACGGAGTTGCAGAAAATAAAAAAAGAACTATGGTGGACTGTGCACGAAGTATGATGAAAGGTAAGAATATCTCAAATGATTTTTGGGAGGAGGCCATTAGCACTATTGTTTATTTAAAGAATAGAAGTCCAACACGGTGTCTTGATCATAAAACTCCTTTCAAAGCCTTGTATTATTCTAAACCAATAGTTAATAATTTGAGGATATTTGGGTGTAAATATTTTGCACACACTCCAAAGGAGAACAGGAAGAAGCTTGATTCTAAAGCTATGAAATGTATTTTTATAGGGTACTATTCGGAATTTAAAGCATATAAATTGTTTTGTCCATCTACTCACAAAGTGTTTGCAAGTAGAGATGTAATTTTCCATGAACAGGAAGAAGGAAACAATGAAGACAATAGTCATGAAGGATGTCATGTATTTCTTAAAGATGAAGAGGTCAAAGAAGAGAAGCATCAGCAGGAAAAGGCATCCAGTGACATGGATACATCCAGTAGTGAAGAAGAATCTTCACAAAACAGAGAAGAAGTCACCAACCAATTGAGAATATCTTCACAATAGGTTCGTCTACCTGAAAAATATAAAGATTATTCCCTAATGAGTAATATTTCAAAATTCATAGAACCCATGATTTTTAATGAAGCTAATGAACATGAAGAGTGGAGAAAAGAAATGGAGGAAGAATGTGACTTTATAATGAAAAAAAAAACTTAGGAATTGACTGAATTGCCTAAAGATAAAAATCCCATAGGATGTAAATGGATATACAAACTTAAATTCAAAGAAGATGGTAGTATGGATACATATAAAGCCAGATTGGTGGCAAAAGGGTATTCACAGAAAGAGGGCATTGATTTTACAGAAACATTTGCACCAGTAGCTAAATTAAACACTATAAAAATGTTAATTACATTAGCTACAAAGTATCATTGGATGCTTCACCAATTAGATGTAAAATATGCTTTGATGTGGGAACATTGGTCTTGGAGGATTTGAATACAAGAATTGAGAAATCTAATGTTGGCATTGATATTCTTGATGTCCTCATTCTTTTCTAGGTTTTCATCAACCGATGCATTGATTTATTGGGCATGGGTGGTGGCCATTTGGAAAAATGGTCAGGAAAATGGAATAAGGGTAGAAGCAGGGGGGCGAGAGGGGTGGGTGGGACCACTGATAATAATGTTTTCAAGTGATAGTTACTAGTGCGATTAGGGAGAAAAGGGGAATCCAACGAGATAGGGGCCAAATAAGGACTTCGAAAAAGGGGCCAGGTCCACGAAAAAAAAATGTATTAAAAATTATAGGTGCCACAAGAATTAGGGAGAAGAGAGGAATCCAATGGGGTAGTTCCAAAATAAGTGTGTTGGCGGGACCAATATACTCATTTTATTTTACTACCATAGAGTTATACTCCAATCTGAAGAATATTGCAGTGTTGAAAGGCCCAAATTCTTAACAGGAAAAAATGTGTAGTAATTTCACAACCAGAATGCATGAGGTAAAGTTGCATGACAATGGATATTGTATGTTATGTGTCTATTTCTGTCCCAAGGGTTAAGGTATTCATGGTTTCTACAGACAAGGGTTTTCCCTATATTATAACTCTCTTATATAGTGTGGAGTCCAACGGTAGTACTCGGCCCAATATCTCAAGGCACCAACTAAGAAGGCTAGCATGTGCCCTTAGCCATACTACCCGACTACCCAGGTACTAGAGAGTATCTTCTCGAGTGTTTTCTTAGTGGAACTATAGCAGTCAGGCAGCTAATTTTGCTTTATCTATGGAGGGCTTCGGGATATCTAGGTCGATCTGTATACAAGTGATGTCTGATGTGCTACCACTCAAAGGGGTACCAACAGGGGTTACAAGGGTGTCCAACAATGTGCTCTTAAGTACCACGTGTATTTCCTATGTGTATGTTTCCCCTACCTTGGATTTATGTGTCGAATGACATATATTTTTAGATTTAAAACGTCAGAATACGTCAGAATACATCTCTACCACTTGTAAGGTACCATATCTATTGTAATAATAATAATTTATTTTTAAGGTCACGGCCAAGATAGATACCAAATTGGTGTATGAGACCCCCTCCACCCATCGATTCTACTGGTAAATTCTACGAAGGTATACATACCCTACCCCCCTATATATTTGAACATGTGAGATCTTAGGAGGAAACACTTGTTCTTAACCATTAGGTCCACTCAGGCTGTATTGAAGAAACAACTAAAAAAAAAGAAATATTGTAGAAAATAATAGCGGAAAAACACAATAAATGAAACCACAACACCAAAATAATACCTTTATTGATAGGAAACACTGTTCTCTTGCCTCTTCGAGGGGGAAAACTCCAGCAGAGAAGCACTCGATTACAATAATAATCAAGACAAAACTTCTCATACCCTCTACTTTTATTTATACTAAATCTATCTACCCAAAAGAACAATCTAGAGGAACATCCTTCTAGAAATGGAAGATTCTATTAGGTCTTCTTACATTTTAATTATTCTTCCTTATTGCTAGGCCTTATTAAAATCAACCTTTATTACATGGAAATATATTATTCTACCTATGTGAGGGGTTAGGGAGGTTAGTTCCCTAACACAACCATAATTCCTTTATCAAAATGTGCCCGTAGAATTGGGGGGGGAAACAATCCTCGTTGATATTGAATTTATAGACGCCCAAATAGAATACAGTATCCTTTTTGGACGAAGCTATATGTACACCATGAAAGAAGTAGCATCTTCATTATTTCGCATCATTCTCTTCCCTCACAACGAGAAGATCGTCGCTATTGACCAGTTGACCCATTATGAACCTAATTAGTCGGGTCACATCGATAATGTCCTTCCACTTATCCGTTCGAGCGCTAAACTTTTACCATGGTAGATTTTAGACTAGGGATCTTTCATGACCCATCCTTAATTGGTTCATACCAAGGATACACCCCTCGCACCCCATACGTAGACCAAGTCTATGTTGTTACCTCGTTTGGAAGAGACATTCCCGATGACCCTAACCTAGAGGAATCATCGAACTCCACCCCTAATACTACACCACAAGTTCTTCCTGAGGAACCCCCCTTACAATCTTCCTAAGAGGAATTATCTGAAAAACCACCTCCAATGGGTCCACTCCCTATTTGGAAAATGGTCCCACAAGCCATTACTCAAATTCCCTTCTTTTATCCCCTCCCTAGAGTAACAACATACCCTATTTTTTCTACCCTCACATTACGAAATATGGTAATAGATATCCTTGTATGGTATCTCAAACCACCATCTATGGTACCAAGTTTATCTCTCTCACCTTAGTCGATGGTATCAGGTCCACAACCAATGGCTCAACCATCCACTCACTCAACCAGTCACATAATTGGGGGCACGACTGCCACTAAAATAAACCTAGATACTCACAAAGGGGGAAATGCCACTAACCAACAAGGCGTTAAGATAAAGAAAGAACCCATGCTCCCTTCCCCACCATGCCTCCAACCCCCATGTGCACTTTGTGCTACCGTTGGGCACCCAACCCACCTTTTCCCTACATTTCTGAATTGCGCAATCTCATTCAACTTCCCAAAACAACTCCTCTACTCCCTACCCCCGCAGTGCCATTGACCCCAGCAAAATCCTCTTCCACAAAGATGAAGGAATTGCATACCAACCACGCATGCACCCTATGTGGGGAATACGGTCATTACACACATCATTTCTCGACTATCCCCACCTATCAGGAGACTTTAAGAGTAGTAAGTCAAACACCACTGACAGAGCCCTCTTAATCTACCCACATTGTTACTAACACACAATCCATTTACTATGTATCCATGTTAGTAAATGAGCGGTTACGATGCCCATGTGTGTTATGTTACCAGATGGATCATTACACATAGATTCTCAAACATTATTAAGGGACAGGTGTACCAGAGGGATTCCATCCCACCCATTACACCACAGGTACAACCCCTAGTGGACCAAGATTTGAACAATCCCCCTCCTAGCCATTGTAGTATACACCCTCCAAGGCTCAACCTCCTTCCTTTGAACCCATTAGTTATTTCCCTTCCACCACTTTGTGAAAAATTCCCACCAAATCCACCTAATTCCCCCATAAGTCCCATTTGCGATATTCTCCCTCCCCTAAGTCCCCATACACCATATTTGTGTATGGATATATGATTCATGGCATCTAGTGAAACACCTTAATCCCCCCCATAGGTCCATCCACCTTGGATACAAATACTTATATCCAATCATCATCTCACTCGCCTTTGATTGAAAATTCTTCCATTATTCCCACAATTCCCACCTTCTCAGCCCAACCCACTGCATATCCCAATTATATCCATTGACATTTATCCTTAGGATCCCCACACCTGGATTGGTGGTACCATCACCTTCATTTCATTAGGGTACTATCAACCAACATCATTCTCTCCTCCATGATTTGTCCCACATATATTTACCCCTTGGCATATCGACACTCATGTTGTTCTATCTATTAGGCTTGGGAGTCCTGGTAGTGTTACACCCCAGAGTAAGAACCTCATACTTCTTCCTCATTATCATGCTAACCACCCCATTATGGACTCCCACATCATGTTCTTGTAACATTAAATGCACCTATGTATTATGATTAACCCTCCATATCATCCAAAATCAATTTCCCATCAAAAATTTCATCCTCCATCCATATACCTGGTACATAAACCCACCCACGGGAACCCCCACCCTTCATCAATTACATTCCCCTACTTTAACCCCATGATGTAAGGTCATACTGAATTAGGGCACCTATTTTTGTATGTGTACTTTCAACCTAATTATTCTTTATTCATTTGGTAATTGTACAAGTACCCTTTTATTTTCATCAATTTCATAGGTGTTGGCCATCATAGCCGATGGCATTTTTTACTTGGAACACAACAACTCATGTCACCCTTGGTTGGGGCATTTCATTTCATCACCATCTCTGCAAAGTTACCCTTATCATGCCCAAAAATCGATATTTTGACCTTTCATCCACTCCTTTGCAGTCTCACTCATTCAACACAGTTAACCCAATATTTGGTCGTCCCCCTGAAACCAGATCGTATTTTAAGTTTTTTTTCATCATTCCATTTTTCCCCAACCAAGGGAAGCTCTTACATCCCTTATAGTTTGATCTTTTTCCATGTCACCAGTTCATCCATATTTTCCTCCATACAGTTCCTGATACCATTTTGATCAAATTGATGTATAGAAGTCCTTTGCTTCTTACAGTCACGCCCCCTTCCATGTCAACATAAGCACAAGTTTCCACGAAGGTGGAAGTATCTTCACTCTCATTCCACTATCAATGAGCAGTCTCGAAGGGAAAAAAAAGAGTCATCATTGCTTTCTGATGTTGTCTATCCCTCTAACATTTGACTCCAATAAAGTTTCATGTCACGGTGGGTCTTACTATGCGACCGTTCCAGTTTTTAGTACACACCAAAGGCCTTTGAATTTTCTAGGCCATCAATGCCTCTAAGTTATCAACATATTACACCATTTTCCATTTCTTGATTCATAGCTAGTTCATTTCACAGAACCGTCATCTGTCATTATTGATGCCCTCGAGGGTGATGCAAACATCCACTTCATCAAAAAAATTCAGTTACAATCATATTATTTTTTTTTCATGACATGAGCATGGGTCATTACCACCTCATTTGTACACAAATTTCCATTTCAGTTTTTAGAGAACGTTGGCATTTGTTTGAATCCCCTTTTCCTCTAATGGGTCTCTCTCACTGCCCCTCTTACAAGCAACTACAACTCTCCTGTTCTTATGGAAACTTCAATAAAAAGAAACAATGATGTATTTAATCTATACGTATGCGCCTAACCTCACACATCAGGGGGCATATTTTATCACCAAAAAATTGCTCATACAAATACAGAGAACGAATGAAAAAGTAGTCAACAAAAATACAACATACAACCAATAATTATAGGAGGATCACACTCAGTTTGTCCAGAAATCACAAAACTATGCAAAACGATCATGAATTTCCACACACATTCAACAAAGACACTGTGCGCATAGCCACACGAGATAACACAACGTCAAACGCACACAGTGCGTGTTCCACGCCACTGAAAATCAAGAAACCCATGCAGACAGAAATGCCACATTGATGATTTTGGTCGGGCCTCAACCACTTCTGGAATGAAGTGGATCTCATCCATACCCTAAAATCACCCTAAAATTCCACCTTGGGATCACTGAAAGGATGGGAGATACCTCCAAAGGCCTCCCCATTCACATTTGAAAATAGTTTTGAAATATCTATCCATCCTCCTATAAATAGATGATCTTTGTATGTAAAAGAAGAAGAAGTTTATTGTAGTGTTATGTTGTTCAAGTCTTCTTGGAGAGCCATTTGTTCTCTCAAGAATAGATTGAGAAAGTATAGCATAGGGAAACCTTTCCACCTCTTGGGAATATTTTCCATGCATTTCTTCACCATTGTCAAGTTATAATAGGAGAGTATAAGCTATACTTTGAGGGTTTCAAGAGCCCTCACTTAGGAAGAATACGAGATTCACAAATCCCACATTTCTCCTCTTGGTGTTCTCAATTTCAAAAGACCATTTTCTATTGGGTAACCACTCTTTGTGTTCAATGTCATGCATCCTTTGTTGATAGTTGTTTAGTTCATGTTTCTTTGTTAATCATTCTCTTTTGTTTTGATATATGTTTCTTTGCTTGTAGGTCCACTAACCTACTAACCATTTTTCTATTTTGTTTAGCTAGTCGAACTAAGCAATCAAGGGTCCTCTTTTTTCTCACCCAAGTGACAAAAATAACCCTACAATATTGTATGAAAAAATTCAAAATTTCCTTTTCTAGAATTAGTTGTCAATTTTGGATTTTGTATTTTGATTATATGAACAAAGGGTGAGTGAGCCACCCTAGATTTTATGTTTATATATTTCATTGTAGGCACACATATAACTAGGAGATGTTGAGGTTCTCATGCACTCTACGACGAGTACATCTCCCCGAGTAGGAGCCAAATGTTATCCCCAATTTTTAGGGATAACTAAGAATATGATGACTCAAGGCCCTCAGGTTGTAGACATAGAGTACTGAGAGATAAATGAGTGATAGTGTCCACATCCACAAAAAGAGACACAATTCACCACCACGCATCCTTGGTTCATCATGATGGAACTCACCACATAATCTTTCTTCCAAAAGACAATGGGTCTTTCTCCATGATGTACAAGTCAGGTATTGTGGTAAGTTGTTATCGGACTAATCAGTAGGTGCGGACACTAACTAATCTCCCTATATCCACCTATATCTAGAACAAAACACGCCAGAACATGACTCTTTCCTTAAGTTTTAAATATTGAATTTACTAACCAACGAGGGATGGGTGACATACCGTTTAAATGTCGCTTCCTCTCACCATCGCCATCCTAGATCCGTTCCAACTCTCATACAATGACGATCCTGCAAAAGAACGCAACCATACAAAGTGATAGCAATATCATAAACTCAATATAAACCTATGTATGTGATCAAGGAATCATACAATAAAACACAACAAGATTTATA
>SNQJ01S0131066.1:0-25874 GCA_010110895.2 Picea sitchensis | reverse complement strand
ATGGCCTAAAGCCGACATAAATAAAATAACATTACTAATCTAAATTACAACTAATGGCCTAAAGCCGACATAAATAAAATAACATTACTAATCTAATATGCCCCAATTAAGTGGTAATGAGCCAATATTAGGGCTTAACAAAGGGAAACAGTTCCAAGAACAACTTTTGTTTCAAGTTCAAACCCTCAAGCATGCAAAGTGTGTATTCAAGATGAATGCAAATGTGTGAAACAAGAGAGTTGTGACAGACATGAGGACAAGAATAATGTTGTTGGTCTTCAAAGGAGAGCTGGTAACTCTTCAAATTCACCTCCTCAAGAAGGCGATAAAGGTGAATGTTCAAGGTATATTTCTGCCTATAATTCAGTTGCTTTTGATTATGTTAAGCATGGTAAATTTTCATGTAAAAATGAAAGAAAAATTCCATGTACATATTGTGGTTTAGATAACCATCATGTTTCAAGATGTTGGAAAAGATTGACCACATTGAGGAAACTTTCCAAGCAAAGGCAACTTGAAAAGAAGATGCAAAAGATTTGCACTCACTGCCATAAGAGAGGTCATCTCATTGACCAATGTTGGACATTGCATCCAACCACTCATCCACAACACAAGAAGCAGATGGATAAAGAGACTGGCAAGAGTGGAAGAGGAGATTCCAACATTGATATGAGTCAAGATGATTCACAAGAAGATCAGTTTCAGCAGAAAAAGTCACCATTGACTTGGCTTGGTAAGAAATGGTTAGATTTCTTGAACAAGTAAGGCTTGCATTTCTTTGTTTGTAGATGCACATTTCAACCTTATGTATGTAGTTCTGTTGAAAGTATGACAAGTTGCAGCAGTTTATCACAACTTGTATGATGTAAGTTTGCATGTGAATGCAATTCATTTGAAGGCATTCTTGTTGTTTCACAACTTCTCCAGGAGGATGTAAAAGATGGGTATGATACTCACTTATTGCAGCCATATAGTGTTTCATTTTCATCTCTTATGTACCCACATGTTTTGGGTTTATGTACTTATGTTGTACATGAAGGAGAGTTGAAGGCTATGCACATGCATATGATTTGTATGTGTAAATAGTGAACTTGACGATAGTTCATTATGAGTGACTCATGATTGTGACATGGTTGTGTATCATGAATGTCGACTTGTCTTTGGGAATGTCGATATGTTTCAACTTGTGTCGATGTTATCTTGACAACTATGTTGTGTCGATCATGTTTTTCGACTTATGTTTAGTTGATGGTGTTTGTTGGCTTGTAAGTCAATATTGAGTACACCAAGATGCAGGAAAATGCCATGTACTTTGATGAAGTACAATATGCGACCATTATTGCTTGAAGAGCAAAAGACTTTGTTGGCATCATTTCCAGTCTTGTATTAAATTTGTTTTCAGGATTGATGGTTTTCTTGGTTTGTGACAAGATGTCGCAAGAAATTTTTTTGCAGCCATTGTAGAGAGGATTGTGTTGATGCCAAAGATTTCACAAGAGGGACTTGATTCTCAATGGGAAGGCAGGTCAGTAGCAGCCAGAGAACAGTGGTTGAGGGACATAGCCAGTTGTAGTGCAAGGCATGTCAAGGTACCCAGGTGATTGCAAAAAATACTTTTCAAGTAGACTCAGTTGATAGAACTTGGAAGTAGAAGAGTATTGAAGCTCAGGTAGATAATCATCATCTTTTGTGGGTCCAAAATCCTTTCAGTGGGAAGGTGTGATCAAAATCTGGACTAGGGGTCAAAATTTAGCCCAAAAATCAAAGTGTTTGGAATCACCTCAAAAACAAACAGGTATGTAGGCCTCATTGTCACGAACCCAACACACTTCGAATAGGGTCAAACAGACATCAAATGAGTGAGATATCACATTCTGTTCGATTTGCCAAACAAGCAAAAAATTGTTGACTATACAATCCGTACAGTCTGTACAAGTGATGGCGTGGCAGGGTTGTACCTCACACGTGGAAGTGTTGATGTGTCAAATGTTGACATGGCAAGTGAGGACATGGCAAGTGTTGATTTGGCAAGAATTTATTTGATAGGACACATGGACGAATCATTGTTAGACACGTGGCATATTTTTGTCAAATGGTATGGTGCCACATGGCCCAGGCATGGGCTGCCACGTGGCACCGTGTTTTGGTATGTTAAAAGTTTAGTGGAGTAGTGGGGCTCGAAACTCAAACCTCCTATGCATGCTACGTCTTGGCAATGGGTGGGCTACCACTAGCCCACACGGTGGTTCTTACCATAGAACATGCCCACTTTTATTTAAACTATATTGTGTTGCATTTTAGCACGGGTCTGGGTCGGGGCTTAGCCCCAGCCCTCGGTTATGTGTGCCACCACATATGACCATACCTCCACTACACGGATTCGCACAAGTTCTCAAACAGTCAACCACTTTCCCCTGACACTTGGTGCATACACGCACCCGACACGTGTCATCTCCTTGATCGTTGCAACGGGAGCCCTTTTTTAGCGTTGGGACATGGCCATATGGCCCCCCATGCGCCCAACACCTCTATGTTTTAGGGGCTAGGTTCCCTAACCATTTTACATTTTTTTTCATTTTGTGGAATGGGCACGTGTTCTGGGTTTAGGCACGGGAAACGCCCAGAAGCCAGGTTACTCACACAGGAGGTGCGAATTGGCGAACCAGAGACAGCAAGCTTGAAGGAGGAAAATGGCAGGAGGCCTAACTTCTTCATATTTTGGCCAAATGAGGTGCCAAAAAATCCCAGCTAGGGGTTTTTGGATGTTCTAAATCCATTGACATAGTTTTCAAAGGCATTTGGAGAATTATTTTGTAGGTTTTTCTACTTTGAAGTTTCAGGGAGCTTAGGGCCACCATTGATGGAGGTCATGCTCAAATGAGCCCAAGTCTATTTTTTGTGACTGAATAGTCATTTTTGACTAATTGTTATGCTATGAACACATTGGGATAGGTTTCAGAGGCATTGGAGGACTTTTACAGGTGTTTTTTCCACAAGGAAACTCAGGGAAGCTCAAGGCCACCAGTAGAAGAGGTCATGCCCCGATGAGCCATGGTTCGGTTTAAGAGATCCAATAGTCATTTTTGGGGTTTTTATGCATTCTGAACCCAATGGTAGAGTCAGTAAATCCATTGGAATTGAGAAGCATCTTGTAAAATTATATTTGAAAAACTAATCCCAGAGAGCCTAGTCCATTGATGGAGGCTCAAGGAGATGTAGCCCAGTTGCGGGTGAAATCCTTTATCATATTGTTTATGTTGTGGGTGTTTTCTGGTTATTACTTGTTGCAACTTATATTTTTTGTTGTATTTATTTAAACAACATATTTAACCTTTTAAAAACCTCACACATAAACACCTAAAAGATGCATAAACTTGACACATAATTTATCTTGCACAACTAAGACATTGAGAAAGGTCATAAAGTTTATTTTAATGGACTAGAGGGTGTTTGCATAGAAAAACAAGTCAGCCCCCTATTTTCATATCAAATAGACAGACCAACCAGGTTTCAAACTAGGTCATGAGGACCACTGGAAGAAAACGAGCAGAAACAACCGGAGATCGTCGATATCGATGAGATCACATCCCCGGAGATACCACCGGTGAACTCTACACTGATACTGGAGGAGATTCAGCATCCACAAGCAGAGGACCTAAAAGAGCACAGACCGGAACCTCGGAACGAGGAAGCGGAAACCCAACAAGAAGTGCAACCAGAAAGCACTGAGCTAGTTGTGGAAGGTAATAGAACGGCATAGAACCAAGTATTAGAGGGGCAACCAGACGAGTTGTAGGTACCCAACCTAGTTCAACCAATAGAAGAGACCACGGGAACTACCTTGGCTTGGCCAAAATGGCTTACAGGGAAGCAACCAGGAGTTGTTGGAACTTCGTACCAACTACCACAGCAGGAAGACAGAGTTCTGATACTGAGCTCAACTCACAAGAAACCGACAGCAAAAATTGTGCTACCACGCATACCAGAGGGAGTACAGGTAGATCCAAAGCTACTGGGTCACATCGGGAAGCTCAAGTATTTTGACCATGACGTATCAGACGAAACCAAGTACCTGAAACTTGTACCAAGGGTTTTTATGCAGAACATAGTGGTAAACCAACTTGGAGAAACGATCAGCTAGCCACATCAGTGGGAAATTGGAATGGAATGAACAGGCATTTTAGGGTTGGTGAAACTTACGCATTTTGGTAGAGGCTAGTACACGACAGCATGCGTTAATTAGTTGTTAGCAGTCATGCATGGAGGTGATATATGGTTGGACAGACCCATCCCCATAATTGTTGAGCTTATCGTGCAGATAACAGGATTACCCAGCCGGGGTATGAATCACACGTTGATTCTGGATGATAAATCCAAGGAGAAAGCGTTAGCAGAGAAAATGAAGAAGAAATATGGTACTGCCATAGGGACAATAGGTATTATAATCAAACGGATCAACAATGCAGTGACACAATTGGGTGCAAATATCTTAGCCTGCAAACTGTTAAGAAAATTCCGCAAAGACGAAGTACCAGTAGGAGTTATCGCAGTTGCAGCTCAGTGCGTAGAAGGCACCTTCATGAGTTGGGCACCTTATCTATTAAACTTGTTCCAAGTGGACTGCAAGGATGTGCAGGACCTCGGTACAAAATTTTATTACTCATGGATACTCACCCTCATAGCCTTCATGGGATGGTGGGAACCAGAGTATGTAGTGTTTGCTACTAGACCACAACCAGTGGGAGCGAGATATATATTACTGAGATCTGGGCCACAGGCCAGGCATAAGAGGGAAAATGGAATCATCTTTGAAGCATACCTATGGGACATACAAGAAGCTATTAGCCGATCATGGATGATAACACCAGAGGTTGTCGCGCGATATGGGGACATCGCTAACTTTTGGGCTACACGTCAAGCCATGTGGGTACAACCAAGACAGGATATAAATAAACAATGGTTATCGATGCGTTACTGCATCACAGAAGGTGATATAGACATGGTCATCAGCAAATGGCCTGATGCATGGAGGATCCCATCCATTCCTTGGGAAGTACCGAAAGGACCCGCAGAAGGAGAAGCACCGTAGGCGGAAACACAACCTCCGCAAAACCTAGTGCCCAAGAAACCAAGGATGGTCCAAAACAATATGACTAAGGCAAACGAAGGGGTAAAGCTGATAAGGACCCAGAAGGGGCAGAAAGAGACCAACAAACAACCAAAGCAAGATAAGGGAGTGCAGGAGACCACCCCAAATCCCAACACACAGGAACCAAGGGGAACTAAGAGACTAGTTGTATAGGCAGTAGGCGCACGTAAGAAATCAAAGGCGCAACAAGCATCACCGGACTATACGATCACGGAGGACGATGGAGAAATGATCGCAAGAATGGTTCAGGATTGTCTAGCAGAAGACTTTGATCATGTAGCACATCATAGGGATAATCTGAAAAACGAGATGGTAGAAATGGGACAGCTCCTCAAGACACTTGGGGAGGCCCAGAGAGAAAGTAACAGCAGAGGCATAGAGTCATCGACAACACAAACCAACGAAAGAGTGGAGGTAGAAGAACGAGACCCAGCCCTCCCAATGCCACGTGCACACGCAACTGTCTACATAAAATCGAGCATGCTATGAATGGATGAAATAGTGGGACAGACACCACTAAAGGATTTGGACCACATCCAATTGGTCTTGACATGGATGCCATCAAGGGAACTATACAAATTGTAGGTTAGCGTCGACCACGAGATACAGTCTCGGGCACATAAAAACTTAGTCAAACTATAGAAAGCAACAAAGCAACGAGAAGCATTGGAAAAAGAGTATGAGCAGGCCAAATCCGAAACTCAGACGGAGACAGAACACAGGAATGAATTGGAACATAGAGTGGATCAATGCAGCGATCCAAGAACTCAAACAGAGGCAAAAGATCATATCGAACCCAGAACGCGTCAAGGGGACGCAAGAGCTGAAGAAGATGCAAGTAGAACTTATCACTACACAAACACATAAACAAGAGCGTCGGGCTCAAATAGAACCATTAAAGGAATGGGTAGCAGAAGTACTCGCATAGGCAAAAGAAAATAGAACACAGATGGCATAGACACAAGAAGAATGTGCAGGATTATTGAGCGATGAAATGGAAGTTCAGGTAGTGGATACCATTAAGGAGAGGACCGTGCAGGCACTGACAAAAGCATCAGAGTTGAGGGAAAAGTTCTAGACGATCATCGAGGAGATCGAGGTAGCTTAGAAAGATTAGGTGACTCAGGATTAGTCACATGTCAATGTTAGGGGCCTGTTGGCAGTAGGCCGAAGTGGGAAAGAAAGTGTGCAAGAAGAAGAATGACAGTTGGAAGATCAATCATGGGAAAGAAAGCATGCAAGAGGAAAGCGACAACTGGTAAGAAGCACAGCACGCAAGCATGAAAGAAGGAGGTGACGACTGGAAGGAAGCAAAGCAAGCATGCAGAGAAGGAAGACCTAATGACAGTAGGGTTAGGAGTTTTGTAAGGTTTTGTGTAAATGGTTGAAGAGCCCGATAGATATATATATAGATACGCAGGTATCGTAAAAAAAAGGGTCGGTTAGGTTTGATTCACTACCTTTGTAGAGGTGGAGAGGGTATGTAATGGTTTTTGTTAGAAAAACTACTTTTGTAAAGCGATTGAACTAGAGCGAAGGAGAGAAGGTAGATCTTGAGGATTAGATCGCAGGTCGAGGAGCCTGGTGTGATCTAGTTTGCCTCACATAGATCCTACCCATCTGAGGAGAGTTGTAAACGCATGGCGGGAGATTGCAGAACTACCATAATAAGAGAGCCAAGAGTCAAATCTTTATGGACGTAGCCCAGGAGGGCATGAACCACGGTAATACTTGTGTAATGTGATGAATGCATGCATATCTTTGTCATAAATTTAGTAGTTAAATGTTGTGTGTAATGAATGAATGAGTTATTATATTGCTTGGTTAATTGTTGTTGGGATATAACGAAAAGATGTCGCGAAGGTTAAAAGATAAAAGAGAATAGCAGTAGTCCATAACACAAGTTAGAATAAATGGCTCAGAATACATGTCCCATATCTCATACTCAATCCTAGGCTGTAAACACCTGAGTCTTACAGCCACCCATTTAAAGCTATCTCAGGTGAGACTGCGCAGTGCATTCTGTGTACTGCGTTGCCTTCTGATTTACCAGAAGGGTCGATAGTTTTAGGATTGGTTGGTACCCTTAAAGATATGAACCCTGGGTCAACAACACAGGTAGTAAGAAATAGTAGTTCAGGTAAACCAACAGCTGCCAAGTGTCTCTGAATGCCTAGATTCTCTCTCACCGCCTCTCGTAGACACTCCTAGTCTCACTCTCTCCAATGGACTGACATAATGCTCTCCAGTCACAAGTTGATCACCTGCATCCACATAAAAACACTTGTTCAGCCCTCATCATCCATAAAAAACATCAAAAATTTCAAAATTTCAAACACCCTTAGCCTTGCCTCCAGTCGTGGCTTTCACCCACACAGGTGGGCACATGCGCGCTTGTTCTTTGCACAGCTGCGCACTAATGCGCAGATTTCTAAGAAACAGTTGTGCATCAATGCACAGTTGTCACCTTGACAGGTGTGCACACATGTGCAACTATCCTCTACACAGTTGTGCACTAATACATAGTTGTTTGAGAAACAGCTCTGCACAGTGCACAATTGTAATCTTAACAGGCATGCATCTCATGCGTGCTTGTATTTACCTCCCTCGTGCCCCCATATGCGGTTGTATCAAGCACAATCAAACATTATGCGTGGGATATGGAATTTTATATGTGCATCTGAGCATGGATACTCTTCCTTCTTCCGTGCATTAGTGGGCCCACCCCTAAAACTACCCTTGTACGGCCATCCGTACAGCCCCTAATTCAAATATATGAAATTCACACTATGCAGGAGGATGGGACCACTAACCTAACTCTTGCAACTCCTGGATCGATTGACTTGAGCTCCCGTAATCTCCAAATCTCCTCCAAATGATCTCGTCAAATCACTATAGTGACAGGTACAAATGAGGTGGCATTATGGGCCCACTAGCCATATATAGTCCCTTTTTCAAAACTTCCACACTCAGCTACAGGAGCCCATAGCCTCTATTTCCCGATCCATTCTCAACCATGGGATCATGATCCTGCCATCTACATAATCACATTCCTCGGGTCACCATCTAAACTTGGCCCTGGGGAAGCATTTTTCTCACATCACGTTCAAGTATGCATGCTTATGTTCAAAATTATCAAATAGTTGTTATATGTTCTTTATTATCAGATATTCTTTACATAGGGTATTTGGCTTTTAATGTGTGCAGGTACTTGGTCATCACAAACGGTCCAGCCCCTTCAGGTATATGTTCAACACTGGCATGTAATTACTCCCTCTGAAAATCAATTGCATCTCCCAGTCACACCCTCCGACATTCACCTTTAGGGTCCTTACATCTGGCTCTGCAATACCATCACCTCTATTTCATTTTGGTACTGTTACCTGGTAGAACTCTCCCCCACATGAGTTGTCCCATTCATAGTTCCCCTTGGAAATTTGACACTCATGCTGCTTTCATCCCCGAGGGATGGGAGTCCAGATAGTCTTATGCACTTCCGAGAATAATCCACATACTCCTTCTCATCATATTTCTAGTTTTCCCAATGGGATCCTAGGTTATCTCATCTCGGCTCTATTGATTGCACCTCTGCAGTATCATTATCCCTCCATCTCATTCACCATCAGTTTTCCCATCTACAGATTTCCCTCCATTCATTTACCTCATATAGAAACCCACCCATGGGGCCCCCACCCTCCACCAGTTCTCTTTGCAACTTGCGCCCTCATAGGCCAAGCCATCTCGCACTGGGGAACCCGTTTCTGTATCTTTACACTCATCCTAAATTATTCTTTATTTATTTGGTAATTGTAAAAATCCTTTGTTTCCATCATTTACTTATCTTTTTGTCATCACCCCTAATGACCTTCTTTTTCCCAGCAACGCAGCCCATGTCGCCCTTGGTTGGGGCATCCACTCTCCTTTTTTCATTCTGACATCGTTCACGAACCTCGAGTATCCCAAAATCCATGTACCCCTGATCTCTGAGTTTGTCCACTTTGTCAAGCCTCTGGCATAGTTTAACCCCATATCTAGTTATCCCCCTGACAGTAGATACAATTTTATGGTTGTTGTCAATCATCCTTCAACATACCCCAACCAAGGGCAATCTCGAGTTTCATCGCATCTTGAATTCGTTCATGTCCCCATTCAGGTCTGTGAAACGTACGAATCTAGGTGACACGTGGCACGTCAATCATGGGTACACATCACCCTAGGTGACATTAGTGTGCCATGTCACTCTGGGATGATTGCCTTCCACCACCCTTAGATCTCATGGTCAAGTTGTATCCACATAGACCCCTTGATCTACGGCCTCCATTACTTCGTAACTTCGGTGTTTGGAAGATTCACTATGTGACTTCTTCCTAGCTACCGGAGTGGTCAACATCGGGGTGACCCCAGTCTAGATCTATGGTCATGGGAGATCCTGAAGGGTCCCTAGATCTACGGTTCTTGTTACTTCATAGCTCCAACATTCGGGGGTTTTGGCATTATTACAGCTTCGCTTTCCCGATGTAGGACTTCGCTGAAACACCGTACGTGAGTCCCTCCACTGGTTGATCGGACGGTTAAGAGGGGTCTTCACCAGACTCCCCAAATCCACGGTTTAGATCAATTCGCAACTCTGGCATTAGGGAAATTTGGTGTTATAACTTCTATGTTCTTCCGGAGTGGTCAATTTCAGACTTAGCTCAGGGTAGATCCAACGGCCAAGGGGACTCCCAAATAGCCTCGGATCTGTGACTCGCATTATTTTCTTTGTAAACATGTTTAATCAAAATATTGTATCTTGTTGGACAATAAAAAATTCACCTTGATAAAGAATTAAGCATTATATGGCATTAATGGTTATAAGTTTTTCCAATCACAATCCAAAGTAAAAGATTTGATAAAACTAAAGTTTAGCATTATATATGTGGAAACTCTAAATTCCAATCAATGATACATATCAAATTTAATTTAAAAATAGAGAAATCATTTGCATACTCATAATACATTTTATAAATCAAACAACAACATCAACATGATTTGAAAAAACACAATATACATGTGTGTTATATTGTTTATAGTGCATGAGTGCGATTGAAAGAACATCGGTGTGGTTGTTACATAAAAATTCACTGACAAACAATTCAATTGGAAAAGTACATATGCAAATCTCTACAATTAAAGTTTTGCAGAAGTTGTGCTTTGTGGAGGCAATCACTCTTTAGTGCCTCTCATAATTTAGTGCACAAACTAGATCCTCTGCCACTCCCTCGGCACTTTGTCTCGCATCTCCTCCTCTGCAGACCACTCTGTTATCACTAGGAATCACCCTCGGATTGCATAGAAGGTAAGCCCAATACCCATCAAGTTATGTGTAAATGTAAATGAGTTTAAAGAGGTCAAATGGATAAGACTCAAGATAATAATTTTCCAACTCAAAAATCTGGGCTAGCATGCAAAAGAAATTGGGGTCTTGATCAACTTCAGTCGGTAAGTAGGAGTAAAGGTGAATAGAAATAAGACTTTGGTGAGGAAAATGTAGAGGTCTGCTATGGACATCGGGTCTTCAAACAGCCTAAGGAGGAAAAACTCAAACACAAGATCTTCTTGAATTCAAAGTTTAAGGAAACTGAAGAACATCATAATAGTAATATAATCAAACATTCATCATAATACCACTAAAACAATTCATGTGAATCATTCAATTATGAATACTTCAGTAGCAGAGGAAAATAAGATGGAATAAGAAAGATGACTTCTATTAATCAAGATGTCTCAAATCAAGTACATAACCAGTTAACCAGTAGCTTCATCAAAATATTACAATTAGGGAGCCTAGCTCAACCATCTAAACCTACTAAAGAATTTGTATTATCTATTTATAACAAAAAAGGAAAGGCAATAGCTGGAGGTGCGAGCTTTCCTTCCTCCCATGAAATTCTCCAAATAGTTATTTCCTCTAACAACTAAGCTAACAACTGTTCTATAAAAAAGGAAAATGTTGACCACTGATCCAACCAACTTTAAACTGACTTGATCTTCTTTGATGCACATCTCCTTGCATGCCAAGTGTCCTACAGAGACTTGTAAATTTTCATCATGATGCATCCCCGAGGTGTAGGACAGTCGGTGACGGAGTGTGTTTTTAAGGCACTCTATGATGTTAAAGTCACCGGTTCGAAACCTGCGGGGACAAAAAATCCAGCCATGTTAAGGGTTGTTGTGGCTCAGGCCGGGTGCGATCCTCGAGTGATTTTGACGGCTTAGATGCCCCTGAGTCATGGTTTCTTAGCCACAGGTTAGTCCCACATGTCACGGACAAACTAACAAACAAACAAAAAAACTGTCATCATGTTGCCAGCTACCATCTTGTCCATTCTCCACATCATCAACCACTCACAAGGATGATAACTCGAACCCCTTGATTTCAGGTACCTATTGGTAGCGTCATTTTGGTAGCGCTCTGTGTAGTGAACTTGTGTAGCGCCTCCATAAAACTCTCTACAATTTTGTAGTGCAACCCCCAAAATAGGCATGCAAAATGGGTAGCGTCGAGCCTATGTGTCTATGTACATAATTCGGCCTCTGTTAAAATTTTGGTAGCATATGCCTATGTAATTCATTATATGTGTGAATTTTGGTAGAGTTTGCCTATGTATCTGCGTGCAATTTGGTAGCGTCAATATTGAACTGATCTTGTTGAATGTGTAGCACCTGACCTCAAAAAGAATTTGGTAGCACCATCATTTCACTACTTAACAGATATGGTAGCACCCCGGGAAGTTAGCAGCGCCATCTCTACACCAATTTTAGGAAATTAGGTAGCGCTCTAGGCAGCAGACTGATAGTATATGTGATTTAGACAATTTTGCAGTGCCATAGCGCTACGTAATTTATGTGTTATTTCTGTTGAAGAGATTAACTCTTTGAAAAAAACCAAAACCCCTTAACAGTATGCATTAGAAGCCTGTAAAGCCTATATAGGTGGAAAAAAGTAATATTTCCTCAATCAGTTATCCTTGCAAAAAGGGGTCATTCTCAAAAATGGAGCTCACCTTTCACCAATCACTTCATCAACCTGACACTCCTTGTGGAAGGAGGACTTCCCTTTTCCACATCAGCATCCTTCCCTTTAGTAGTAACATGCTTCTTCACTGGAGCTATGCTTTTCTTGGCTACTGGTTTCTTCTTTTCAATAGCAGCTTCAACCAACAAATTTAAGTTTCTTTGAGCCATCTCATCCTTGAATTGTTGCAACTCTGCTTTGATCTTTCTGTTCTGAGACTGAAAGTCTTTATTTTGCCTATAAAGGTTATTGATTTTCCTATGGAGAGGTTGGGCTCTTCTTACCGTAAATATTGCTAAATCAAGAGTGTGGTCGTAACCATCCATGAGATATTTCATCTTAATCCTTTTAGATAGGGCTTCAAAATTCAGACGAGCCACCTCCTTCCTAGCTTCCCTGAGTTGTTTAATCAATCTTTTGAAAGTCTGGTTGCTAGGTGGAGTGGTGATGTGGACAGTCTCAATAGGCTTCTTCATGGCTTCATCTTCTTGCTACACAGGGACTACCTCTTCCATCTCAACAGGCTTCTCAATGCCTTTGCCCTTATCTCTCTTCTTCTTTAGAATGGAAGCCTTTGGTAGGACTTGTTCTTCAACAACCCCTTTGAGAGTTGATGACCTTGTAAAAGGATCTCTAACCTTTGTGCTAGTTGTTGAAGGAGATGAAGAGAAGTGTAGTTTCCTTCCTTTCTTGGTTGTGGCTTTAGTAAAGTAAGGGACCTCTTCTAATTATGGTGCGGGAGGGGGTGAAAGGTCTCTCTTTGGAGAATGGTAGGCCTCCCTCTTTGTTTCTCCAACTTCCTTAATGACCTCTTGGTCTTGAGCAGGGGCCTTACTCTTTCTTTTCTTGTTGGATCTTGTTGGATTAGTACTAGTGGATGGCAAAGGACTTGGTATATTTGACTGAGGAGTAGCTTCTATGTCTAACTTCATGTGAGCAGAAGCAATGAATTGTTCCCATGAGATGTTCCTCTTTCTCAGCTCTTCAGAAACCAACATTTTAATTAACCCAGAATGAAAAATACTAGTATCCACAGCCTTTGATTTGGATTGAACACTATCTGACATTTTCCCTATGCTTCTCAATAAATAGAAAGGAATTTTAATTTCATCTTTCCCAGTAAAATGAAGCAGAAGCCTTATATGGTATTGGTATAATGTATTGAACATCCCCTCACATGTAAAGTATCTTTGAATGATCTTCAACATCGTATCAAATTCTTCAATTAGATGACTTCTTGGTACCCTTTTGGATAGGTTGTCAGTCTGATACTCTGGCTTCAAGAAGTCTTTGGAAAAGGTTGCATTCAAAGCCATGGATTTAAACCATTTCTCTCATGTGATAGGAATCCTTGTGGTTGTTGAAATAGAGGTCTTAGACACCTCAAACTCTAGGTCCCCTACCTTAGTCTTCATGCCATCAAAATGTGAGGAAAAATGCCTTTCCACCTCAGGATAACCCCTTTGCATGTTTTGACATAAATAAAGGCAACCCACCCTTTGAAAAAATTATCTAGCCATGGGCTCTGCCTCAAACAAATGCATATATGCAGGCTCAGTTCTAACCATAGTACCTCCCTTGTGCAATTTCTTCTTTTGATGTGTCTCTGTAGTTTAGGATGAAAGGTCAAAATCTATGGCACAGCAATGGCTAGGAAAACAAAGGAAGTAGACTTAAATAAGGAATTGATAGTGAACATCGGCTTAGGAAAACAATGGCTACAAATTTCCCTCCCTTTGACTGTTTACAGATCTTAAAGAAGAGAAATAATAATCTGAAGGAGGATATCACTGCAATAGTCTGTGAAAACTGGCTAAAAACACTCCAATTCAAATGGTAGAGGAAGCAGGGGAAAAGGTAGCGTAGTTCAACAGTGATTTTAGGTAGCACTGCGCACATACAAGAGGTGAATTTTGATTGGGTATTCAAAACTTGAGAGAAAGGTAAATGGATGTATTACAATTGAAAACTAGGGGATGGTGACTGCAGGTTTGGGTGAAAGAAATACTGATAGGAAAGTGTGAGGGAAAATACCTCCTCCAATTCTACAGGCACAATCGCTACCAAAACTCCAAGCGATAATTACTCCTTGAAATTGATATGCAGATGATGGAAACCATGGGATACCTAGAGAATAATGATAACATGGAGTTCAGTGAATGTTTAAGAGAGTATCACGAGCAACTCGGCCTCTGAATCCACCTCAATATCTGATCCTGTAGCACCACTGCCAACTGGTCCGAACTGGTAGTTTTTGCAGCGCAGAGTTTTGAACTTTCAAAATTTGAAAACCATTAGCAAGATCATAAAGATTAAATCCTCGAAGGCATATTTTAACTAACCATGGTGTTGAAAACAAGGCAGACATGACATTAGCGCTATAATAACAAATCATGGTAAAGGATAAAGGACAGGGAGTGCACTACGGAAACTCCTAGTGAGATGGCAGCTCTCCCTTTTCAAAAATTTGATTTGACCATTATAAGAGGACAAAGGGACAGCATGGCAAGGATACGAAGACATGAGTGAGAAGAGTGACATGTCAAGTCAATTTGGTCATGGGGTGAGTTAGGCTTAGCGTCAAGTCATGAAGGGGGTCAAAACATAAGCCAAGAAAATGAACCTAGGCCAAAAGTTTATGTGAGGATCAAAACTTGAGTCATGACTTAAGCCTTTATTTATCAAGGTAACCTAAGTAAATCACACCTTTAAGAAACAAATCGCAATTAAAAAAATCTAATGGCTTAGAAAAATGAAAACTAAGGGCTAAAGACCCAAGGCAACTTAGTGTGATAACACACTCGACTTTCTCCAAGATATTGTCTTCATCATTCATGTAGCCATAATATGAATTGATCGTGTCAATTCATTTGTAAATCGCATACCTACACCTCCTCTTCTTTTCCTCGGGGGGGCTATCAAATAGCTCTTTGAAATCGGAGAGGAATTCTGTAGCCCCAAAGTATATATAATTGAGTCCCTTTCCAGTGGCATTAGGCACATCAACTTCACTCCCTTCCAAGTCCATCATGTTGGCCCCTACTTTGACATAATTAGGATTTCCTAGCTCTACGATCAGAGATTCCCATTTCCCCTATTGCATGATTAGCATAAAGGGAATCTTGGTGCATGTCTTAATTATAATACCTTGTCAACCTCAAGAATGACCTAAGGCCCATATTGTATATTTAATAGAACTTAAGAAGCAAATTTGAAAAAAAAAATGATGATCCATAAGCTTCATGAGAATGCCATATCGCTAAATATTAATAATTTCCTTGGCCTCAACCTACTCCTCCATGAGATTGTCACTCATTTATTTACTAAGAAGCTCATGTTTCTTCTTCTCCACAAACATGCACTCAATCTCTTTCTCATCCAGAAAGGGCACATGGGAAACAAACTCTCACTCTTTGTTGTCAGTTTCCCTTGTCTTGCTCTCATATTTCTTTCACTGCATATTCCTCTTCCTCTAACAAGAATAGCTTAATGAAAATGACCTCTCTACTCTTAATCATCAACTTGGCCTCCCTCTTGATAGACTCAAACCTTTTCCAGTTCCTCATTTCTCTAGCCCACATCTCCTTCTCTATGGTTTGCTTGAATTTCTCCAAGATACCATCCTCGTCACCCCTATAACCATAATAATTGGTGTCAATTCATTTGTAATCCCCACTCCCTAGATATCCTCTTCTTTGCCTCAGGGGGCTTATCAAATAGCTCTTTGACTTCTCGAAGGAATTTCCCAACCCCACTTGTACAATTGGTTACTGGAAGATGGCATGTTACAATCTTCCAGCAACCAATTTTACAAGTGGGGCTATGAAATTCCTGCCCGATGTCAAAGAGATATTCAACAAGCCTCCCGAGGTGAAGAAGAGGAGGTCTAGGTATGATATTTATAACTGAATTGATGCCAATTAAGATGGATATGGGAATGATGAGTATGGAATTTTGGAGAAATTTGAGCCACCTATGGAAAAGGAGATGCAGGCCAAAGCGTTGAGGGAGTGGTAGAGGATCAATTCTATCAAGAGGGAGGTCATGTTGATGATCAAGAGGGGATAGGCCATTGCCATTAAGTTGGTAATTTTTAAGGAAGAGGAAGATGTAGTAGAAGAAATGGTAGAGCAGGACAAGGGAAACCAATAGCAGAGAGAGCGATATTTTGTTTCCCATGTGCCCCTTCCAGATGAGAAAGCAATCAAGTGCATGGTTGTGGAGAGGAAGAAACATGAGCTTCTTAGTAAATACACTAGTGGGGATCTCATGGAGGAGCAGACCGAGTCCAAGGCAATGCTTAATATTTAGTGATAAGAAATGTTAGTGAAGCTTATGGATCATCAATTGTTTTTCCAAATGTTCTTCTTAACTTCTATTAAGTATGAAATATGGGCCTTAGGTCATTCTTCATGTTGACATAATATAATAATTAATACATCCACCAAGGTTCCTTTCTTTTTTATCATGTCAAAGGGGCACTGGGAAGCTCTAATCATAGATCTCGGTAGTCCTAATTATGCCAAAGTATGGGCCAAGATGAAGGAATTGGAAGGGAACAAAGTTAATGTGCCCGGTGCCATAAGCAAGGGACCTGGTTATAAAGACTTCGAGGTTGTGAAATTCCTCCCTGACCTTGAAGAGTTATTCAATAATCCCCCTCAAGGAGGAGAAGAAGAGGACATGTAGGTACGTGATTTACAAGCGAATTGACGTCCATTCATATTATGGATACAAGAATGACGAGGAAGGTATCTTAGAGAAAGTCAAGTGGCCCACAAAGGAGGATATGCGAGCCAGAGCACTGAGGGAGTGGTAGAGGATCGAGTCCGAACACTAAATTATGAGAGGCACCAAAGAGTGACCTTTGTTTTTACCTCTGCAAAATTTAATTGTGGAGGTTTGGATACGTAGTTTGTGAATTAAATTGTTTTTCTTCTCGTTGTTGTTGTTGTTTCTCATGTGTTTGTCATCGTCATTGTCTCTCATTCACATAAAATTATTTTTAGGCACATATATATAGATAAAACAAATTAAAATTATAAATCACACACATATATAACCAATTTGTATTTATAAAAACTAAAATTAATTTATGTTTGCAAAAAAATGTGGAAAAGTGATCGGTGCTACTACAATAGTTACTCGGCACCATGACCAGTGCGCTATGTCAGATACAAAGCACTGCTAAGAAGTGCAGTAAGTCCAACGCATCGGTGCTTCATTGTTAGTTGAGAACCGATATATATAGAGCAGTGTGTTATGTTATAGAATGCATCGGCAACAGGGCATCCAAAAAAAACCCTGCTATGTCATTTCACATATGTTTTGTGCGACACGTTGTAGTTTGTTCTATGGAATGCACCACTTTGTTAAATTTTTTGTCTAGTAAGCCAAGTGGTGAAATTTGTTATATGAAAAGCACTGGTACTATAAGTTACTTGAAGCACCAATGGATTTTTAGCAGTGCATTGTCTTTTACGCCGCACCGGTAACAGGGGTGTTTTAGAAAACGCACCGTTAGGATAAATTTTTAAATATTTATCCCGGTGCTACTCTGTAAACAGCATCGGTGTGTTCTGTTGAAATGAATGCACCGATTTCCATATTTCTAATTTTGTGTGCATTTTTATTGATGCATTTGTCTTAGAGCGCACTGGTAACGAGTCATCCCATAAGACGAACCATTGTGGTAAATTATTATATGTTTTTCATGATGACTTGCAGTACACAACACTGATCGTTATCGTGGATTTGATGCATCGTTGGGCCAAAAGTTTGATATGGAAAATTGGGCATTGCGATAAGTTAATTGAACACATCAGTGCTCCATTTTTTTTAGAGCATGAGTGTTTTTTTAACCGATGTGTTGTTATCTTATTACGCACCATTTACAGGGCATTCCAGAAAACACATCGTTATGTTAACTTTTCAACATTTTAATGGTGTCGTTCCATGAAAAACACCAGTGCATTTGTTCATTGTATACACATTATTATCAAGGATTCTTGTAAATTCATAGGATGCATCAGTGTCTGGGGTAAGATGAATTGTTTAAACGCGTCGCATGGAAAAAAAAAATCTAAAAAATATGAAATTTCAAGCCACTTTCAAATTTTAATGCAGTGAAAATGATAATGACAAGGTAATAAATCATTTACCTAGTGTCTTCTCTCTCAACGATGCATGGTTTCACCATAGAGAAGAAATGAAAAATTGCAGTATTTTTCAAAAAAATGGAAATGTGTGGAATCTACCAGTGTAGCTATCGAACTAACGGTAGAGCACTTCAAACGGGGTGATCGTAGAAGGAGAGTGAGCATTTGTGCTTATTGGAGAGGTTAGAAGCACATAATGAGGTGTAACAATGAAAATAGGTATGGTAAGTTTTTTTATTTTACCATTCTTCGGTGCATCCTACAGTTGTATGCACCAGAATGTTATGTTTATGTGAGAATCAGTACACCATAATACAACAAAATCACCAACAAAAAAAATTATGCTAAGACCTTCGGACATGCGCCTCCGCTNATATTAGCAGAAAATGGTGCACCTTAATGTTGAAGCACCAAGGCATTTGTATTATGAGCGCACCGGTACCTTTTTACCTTACAAGAGCACCACTAAAAACCTTTGCAAAAACCTCCACCTACCCGCTCGCCTCGGCTATATTTTTTGTTTTTATCAGATAATGGTTCATCATAATGTTGAAGCATCAGGGCGTCTGCATTGTGTGCTAACCAGTGCATTTATACCTTACATGTGCACCACTAAAAAAACCTCTGCAAAAACCTTCAACCGCCCACCTCCACTATAATTTTTTGTTTTTAGCAAAGAATGGTGTGCCTTAATGTTGAAGCATTGGGGCATCTGTATTGTGTGTGCACTGGTGCATTTGTACCTTACAAGCACACCCCTAAAAAAACCTTCGCAAAAAACTCTATCCTCCACCTCCACTAACAAACTTCATTATAAAAAGATAAGGGATCATTTTTGGGGGGAGGTTTTGTAAAACCTATGCTACAAGGTGTTCTCTTTATAGTGTACCTTTTCACCCATGGTCGTGGCTCTCCCACTAACAAGTCATGAACGCTTGCTTATTTGTGTGTGATAAGTCAAGATTAGTTGCACCTTTTATGAAGGAAAGGGGTGATCATACCCTACTAGGTCGCTCCTTTTGTGAAGGCAACCCGTGACCTTGCCTCTAGGGTGTACAAAAAATCCTTGTAGGGTGAAAAAAACACTCAATTTTTGTGAAATATTTTATGTGTTTTTTCCTATGAACCATAGAGACCCTATTCTTTGGCAAGAGACACATTTGAACTTAGTTTTTTAATGATTTTTTCATTCTTATTTCCAAGGTATAAAAGAGAAAATTGAAAATTTCATTTCATGATCATCCCTTTTGGAGCATTTTAGAACTCTTTTTAAGAGTTGCATTAGAGTGTTGGTTGTGAATTTTGGGCTCTAAAAATGTATTTTGGAGTGATTGATAATCCCATATGGATTTGAGAGATTGTTTTTTGTGAAGACTAAACATTTTATTCCTTCCCTTAGATATTTTTTATCGAAGAAAAAGAATAACATTCTTGCATTTTCATTCTTTGTCTTTCTTTGGATTGGAAAGAGTCAAACATCACTAAAGTCTCATTTTGTACCATTTGAGTATTCAACGGCCTAAAAAATGAATGTTAATATAAAATTCATTAGACCTTTTTCATTATTAGCAAACTAACATTAGAATAGGATTTAGGAACTTGGTGTAGGATTGGAGAGTTAACCCTCCAAGGCCATAAAATTGAAACTAGAAATTCACTAGAGAGCGTAGAAATCCATTAGTAGCAAGGGTCACTTTTCGAGAAAGCACCTCTAACACAGGGGTCAAGAATGAGATTTCACTAGAGAAAGTGGGGTGATATGCCCTCTCCACTTGTTTTGGTGTCTATTGGACTACTACGTGTATGGGGGTTTCAGAAGTGTCAGGGCTCTCCCAGTGGCATCACTTCTCAGAGATTTTGACTTAGTTTCCCTTCCCATATGTATGGTTCTAACCCACGACTATTCTGATTGGTTTCCAATTACAAAGTGGTATCCATAGTGACCTTTCCTAGGGAATAAAATAAGGTGACTATGGGTGGGGAGTACCTAAGGTAGACATTGAATCCCTATTTTAGTCCCCCTAGAGGGTGTTTGTCTTCATGATGGCACTTGCACTAGTAAGGGTTGTTACATGTGGGTTACCATAACTATATACCACACCTTTGGTAACTAGGTCTTTGGGAATTGATCTCCCCAATTTTTGGAAAGACCATTTGACCCATTGTTCATTTTCCTGTTGAAGCCTAGATTTGCTAGGGGTGTACTATATGTTGAAGTCTATATCTAGTTGGTCATAGATTATTTTTTTTATCCTTGGATTAAAACACACTTTTCACTATAGATGACCAACTTCTTCGTCAGTATCATAGACCCTTTACTCGTTCAAGTGAATAAACCTTTTGGTGATTCATTCTCATTCTTTATCAATCCTCATAAAATGTCAAGCATGAGTGGTTTATCTAGTATTGGAGGACCTATTCCTTCATTGTCTAGTGTTATGGGAGGAGTTTCTTTAACTCCTTCCTTTCCATCCATTAGTGGGATAGTTTCTTCAACTACCATGTCAGGTACACCTAGTTATTCCATTTGGGGTATGTTGCTAGCTACATCATTTCCTTCTGTAAATATACCCAATGTTAGTACACCCATTGCATCATCACAACTACCCACATATGTATTTGTATTCGGTGGGGGAAAGGCCTTGATTTTACTGTTGGAAGTGGGTTTCCACTTATTTATGGCATTCATATAGGCATCCCAACAATACCAAAATGCTAGATTCTCATTAGGTTGGAATTTTAAACCTGGGTCTAGTCATGTCCCTATTTTTTTTACTAGTGTTGGGGGAATTTATGTCTCTGGGGGAAACAATGTCCCTGGGGGCAGTTATATGGGAGGAATAGTGATTCCATGCCCCATAGACACTCCCTTTGCACAGGATATTGGTCATGTGCCAGGAAATTATTTTATGAATTCCAACTAAGGGACTCGTCCTTCCTAAGGGGACTCTTGTGATTTTCCTTCCTTTGGAAACATTGGTTCCCCTTTTATGGCCATCTTGAATATTCTAGAATTTTCCATGGGGCTACTGGTTTGGTTGATGTCCAATTTGAAGGTTCCAAATGCTCATGAATCTTATTTTCTAGTGAAATATATTCCTCCTTCTTCTACCTCTTCTGATGAAATTCCAACTCCTAGTAACCAGAAGTCTAAAAAGAATAAAATGATAAAGATGAAGAAAAAGAGGAAGAAAGAAAAGGAAAATTCACTATCCATTGCAAGTAGTGTTGGAGACATGTCACAAGCCATTGCAATTCATGTTAGATACATGTTACCAACACTACAAATCATACTAGAGATGAGTCACCAGGCACTGCAAGTCATACTGGAGATATGTCACTGGTCACTGCATGTCATAATAGAGATGAGAAACCAGCCTGTTGACCCTTGGGTATGGAAGTAAGTGAATATTAAGGCAGAAAAGATGGAACACAAATTGCGCGGAAGACACAGTAACTGATACTAGGTCGAAGTGAGCAGAAGAGAATAAACGATGGTGTGAAGTAAGAGAAAGCAATCCATTGGACGAGGAGATCGAGGATGGACAGATCAGAAAGTAAGATGGATCATGGACAACTCAGTAAGTAGAAAAATCCACCATCAGATGCTTTGGAGCACTGCACAAAAAGGAAGGAAAGACAGGTTGGCGAAGCCCTGAAAACGCGAGTCAAGTTGACCTAGGGTTTTATACACCTAGGGTTTTGAAACTTAGGTTTCAACCTAAGGATGTCTGAGAGCTATTGTAATGTATAAATAAAGGTCTAAAGGACCTGGGATGGTTGGTACTAAGTTGGTTGAGAGTTCATTTTTATTGTGATATTAAGTGATTACTACTGTGTGAGAGAGAAGTGTTGGTGTGAGGGCCTTTTGTATTGTAAGTCTTTGGCTGGGTGGGAAGATCAAACCTACAGCTGGGTGCGCAGGGAGGGGAGAGAGATATGCAATATAAGAGAGTAAATAAGAACTGTATTTTTTCATCTTAATATATTATAAAGCACAGTTCTATGGACGTAGCCCTATAGAGAGGGTGAACCACATATATTTTGTGTTATGTGTGATTTATGTTGGGTTCTTTTTCATTTGATCTGTTGCTATTGTGATATTGTGTTAGATCTAAGATATAACTTGTGCAGTAGGCCTAAGGAAGATAAAGAATACTATGTTACTATGTGTAGATGCTTTGAATCCATTTTGCATTTCCTTTGGTTGTAGACACATGTGTCCTACAACCCCCTATAGCTACTTCGGGTGAGACTGCATCTGCCTCGCAGGTGTTTCTGAAAGGGCCAGTAGTTAGGGCTTGTTGGTGTGCTCTTGGAGTTGAACCCTGAGTCTGCCCCTTGTGCTGAAAAATGGTTATGTTGTCGAGACAGGAATCTTCTTGAGGGAATGTCAAGGTGGTTTCCATCGAAGACAGAGATTCATAAGTGGATAGAGGATCAAGAAAAGGACTTCGTTGGATCCCAAAACAAGAACCCTAATCTTAGTATAGAGGATTGGTTGGGAAGATATATCTTTACTGATATACACGATATTTTCTTTGGAGGAAATCATCAGGAGTTATATGAGTGGCTAGCTAGGTTATCAAACACCCAATTTGAGATCAGATCTATACCACATGTAGTTTGGACGTTGGCGTTGATCAAGAAGGTCAAGAGAGTTGATAACATCGTGTCAAGAGAAGTATATCACTGGTTTGATAGTACCATTGGAGGGTATATCACTGAGTTTGTTGTTGACAGAGTAGATTCATATAGCCAAGCTGAGAGGTATTTCTTTAAAGGACCCAGAGGAAAATTTATACACTTTTTGAGGTTGAAGATCAAGATTTTATTGCATGAGAAGAACATCTTGAAGATACAGTAGTTGGTCGGATTGGAAAAGGCTAATGTTCAAGAACTCGGACAACAACAGTGACACAGAGGTTGGACATACCCACAGTGGGAGAGAGTTCCAAGAAGTCCCTCTTGTGAACTTGTTTAAGAAGAACTACGGGGATGAGGGTGGGTTTCTACAATGGAGAAGAGGCAGATCTGACAAACGAAGAGCATTCGGAATCCACTAGGGCAGAGGAAGGGAAAGTTGAAGAACCTCACTGGGAAGAGCCAAAAACTTCAAGAACCACGTCGACTATTGAAGTAAGTATTAGTATTCCTCTTGTTGTTTCAGCAACATTAATCAATGAGAGTAATCAGAGTCACCGGAGCACTCTGAGCACTATCACTAGCATTCCACCACATACTCAGTCAGGAAACCTAGGAAGAACTATGGTAGATGAGATGAGGTTACCCACCTTTAGAGGATATGGATCTGAATATCTTGATCAGCACTAGTTTTTATGTGAAGTTGTATGGAGTATTAAGAACAACACTGACGAAGTTGTTAAACGAACTCAGCTCGGCACTACCCTAAGAGATTGCACACTGATATTGTACATGAGGAGGAGGTATGAGTCGAGGTCAAGGAAAGATCATTTGTTACAACTACACGCATCCAGGACACTTAACAAGGGACTGTCAGAACGGTTGTACCACTTGCAGCTATTGCAGCTCATTCGAACATGTTATCAAAGATTGTCATGTGCTGCTAGCCAAACTTCAGGAGAGTAGAGGACCTTAGAAGAACTTGCAAGTGCAACTCATATACGTTGAACCTCATGGAGAGGACTCTAGAGTCGTTGTTATCACTAGAGGAGGCGTTGTTACAGGAGAAGACATAGTGACCCAAGGAAAGACTACAGAAGAATCAGGAGTCAGGAAAGTTGCAGAGAAGACACAAGTTTTTGATGCAAAGAAAGAAAAACAAATATTTGAGGAGGCAAGAAAAGAATTTGGGAGAGACCAAGGTTCTTCATCGAAGACATGACCAGGAGTAAGATAATGTGGAATGCCTCTGGCATTCGACTAGTCTGCTCTGTTAGGAGAAGGAAAAGAGGTAAGCAAGCTCATGGAATTCTTACATACTTGTATTAATTTGATTCAGGATGAAAGCATTGTACAAGAGCTACAAAATTTAATCAAACGATACGAGTTAGGAAAGATAGATCCCTTGCTAAATAGAGAAGTACACCAAGTCTCTAAAAAGAGAAGGACAAACAAGGAACTACACCTGAATGCTCAAATTAGAGATTATGATATAGACTATGTAGTCCTCAACTTAGGGTCAGAGGTCAATGTCCTAACGAAGCAGACTTGGGTATTGATGGGAAAGCCTAATTCGATATACTCCCCTATCAGGCCTAGCATGGTTAATCAGCAAGCTATGAGCCCCTTTAGAATATTGGAACATGTCCCTGTGGACATCGACGAAGTAAGGACATTTGCAGACTTCGAGGTGATTGAGATAGTTGATGATAGTTGTCCTTACTCTGCGTTGTTAGGAATTGATTGGGCTTTCAATAATTCCACTGTGGTTGATTTAAAGAAAATAAGAATGACGTTTGAAGGAGATGGCCTTGGGGTCATTGCACCTTTGTATCTCGACGAAGGTCAAAGATACACAGAACCCATCAGGGAAAAGATCGTGCATATGAAGTAGAAAACATATACAAATTAACAGCCAGACAGCAGGATTACATTAATCCTATGGAGGATGGGAACCTAAGTTGGTGAAGTGACAGTGCATGTTCATCAGATTCATAAGAAGCACTGGAGAACTGGCAGAACAAAATGTACGAAGTATCTACAAGAAGATGTGGTAGATTAACCAGAGAAGTTCACTGGATCAGCACAACAGTAAGTAACTTGCCCACCCTTGATGGTCTAAATCATTTAGAAGCTTTCTTGTTGGAATTTGAAGAAATTGTACCAATACAACAAAGATTGTTGGCAATGGATGAGGCCCTAAAAGAAACCCCGGCAAGATGGTGGGGGATGTTGGGTATGTGTTATATTCTTTGCATGTGTGTGTGTGTGGGTGCGTCAGATACGACAACTGCGTCTGACGATCCCTTCACCTAGAGCTCTTCCGTGTGCGTTGTGCGCTTTCCTAGGGGGGTCCTAGGCTTTGCTATTTTTAGTTGATTTGTAAATTAATCCCGGATTAAGGGATTAGGGTTTTGGTATCTACGAAATACCTAAAAACATTGTATATATTGTATGGCGAATGGTGAAATTCGATATAATGAAAATAAGAAAGGTTTTCTCGGTTGAGGGTTTCCAGTAAAAATCTCTGTGTACTCTGTGTATGAGCCATTGATTAATTTTTGTATTGCTTAAGAATATATATGCATTGCCTTAATTCACAGGTTTAAAACTTACATGTGGTATCAGAGCACGTTTTTGGCTTCAGAGGGACGCCTTTGTTGTTGAGGGTTTGGCTTGGTCTTGATAGATCAAGTTTATCTTGGGTTTGTGATAAACCTGGTTTTAGTGGGAGCTTTTGCAGTGGAGATTCGAGTAAAGTAAGAGGAATGGCGAGCTCATCTAGAATCGAGATAGAGAAGTTCAACGGTAAAAACTTTGAGCTATGGAAGCTCAAGATGGAGGACCTTCTTGTAGACAAAGAAAA
>SNQJ01S0131062.1:4972-20439 GCA_010110895.2 Picea sitchensis | reverse complement strand
GTTAAAGGTGAATTTCATAAATTTTGTTGATTGATTTATTGTGCCAACTTCTGTCCAGGGTGACCATGGCAGAAAATCACCCACTACATTTGTCCAGGGTGGCCATGGAAAGGCACCCATTGTGCCTCCGCAGGTAAATGTTAAATATAGTAACAACTTATGACTACAACAACTAAATTTCTAAAATTTCATTTTTTTTTTTCTGATATTACTGCAATATTTAATTTTTTTAATGTTACAAGTGAATTTCATAACTTTTGTTGATTGATTTATTGTGTCAACTTCTGTCCAGGGTGACCGTGGCAGAAAACCACCTACTACATCTTTCCATGGTGACCATGGAAAGGAACCCACTGCACCTCAGAAGGTAAATGTTAAATACAGTAACAACTTATGACTACAAAAACTAAATTTATGAAATTTCATAATTTTTTTTCTTCTGATATTACTCCAATATTTCATTTTTTAAATGTTATAGGTGAATTTCATAACTTTTGTTGATTGATTTATTGTGTCAACTTCTGTCCAGGGTGACCATGTCCGAAAATCACCCGCTACATCTGTCCAGGGTGACCGTGGAAATGCACCCATTGTGCCTCAACAGGTGAATGTTAAATATAGTAATAACTTATGACTACAATAACTAAATTTCTCAAATGTTAAATTTCATCTCATTAATTTTATTCATCAATGTATTGTGGCATGGTCAACGTGGGAAGGCTTCCATTGAGGATATTGATGAGGACGAAGTATTTTATTCCACTGACACAATGACAGTTGTAACGAAGGCCTTGAAGAAGGATAACATAGAATATCTAGGTTTTCTTATAAAAAGACCCCTGACAGAGGAGGACAGGGCAAGAATTGTAGAGCTACGAAATATAATAAATAATTTTGGGGTAAGTGGCATCTTCACATATTTTTATTAGCTATGACAATTTCATATCTATTTTTTTGTTTTATATTTTCTACATGATTTGATAAAGTAAAGTTTTCCATTTGTAGGAGTTTTTAAACCCTGTGCATCGGGAACCTGCTGATCTTGCAACTGCTATAGGTAGCAGTGATGGTCCAATGCAAACAAAATGTCGACATAGCAAAGTGCAAGTGAGTATTTTTGAGCCTCCTAAGGTTCCCCTTGAATCCATTGAAGAGCGCAATGATTTTGACTGGCATGACATGCCAGAGCATGATGATTCGGAGCATGGGAATCCACATGACTCCGGAGAGGAACGTACTGTAGATGGAGAGGAAACTATTATGCATGGAGCAGAATGAATTAAAAGCACCAGATCACTATATGTCACCTTTCTGGTGGATGATGCATGTGTTCCAATCAAGATTCATAATATTGCAGGTAATTGTTAATTAATTGATTCATTTTCTTCATGAAATTGAAATGGACATTTGTTGAGATTATTATAAATTAATGGATAACACGTTTCTGCAGGAAACAATGTTTTCTATAGAAACTTAAATGACAAAGCATTGGAGCTTTTTGGCCCCACTATTTGCACACGGGGGAATGGCCAAGATAGCAAAAAGAAATATGATTTAATAGACCACATGGTAAACTTGTTCGGCAACACTTTCAACAAGAAAGTGATTACAAAGTTAGCCAATGAGAATTTAAAATATACCAGGGCCCAGTATAGGGATAAATTGCAATTAGACCTCAAGAATGAGCACCCTCCCATGGTTCCGGATAAAGAGTGGAAGGCTCTGATAGAGGATGCAAAGGAGAAATTGTTTAAAAAACAAGGAAGACATCCATGAGCTGGTCAAGCAAGGTACAACACATGTCATATTATCAGTGAAATATGATCATTTATGTTTTTCTTTCCAGTTTTAAGTAACAATTCTGATATCTATTTTTTTTTCAAAAAATCCATATGTAGGCTACCAGACACCTCCAAAGAAACCAAGGCCAGAGTGTAAAAGAACGAGTATCATAAACTAGGCCAGGGTGGCTATGGAAAACTAAAATCCCGAATCATAAGATTTAAATGATTAATTGTGGTTAATATTTATTTAACAATAGCGAAAAAATATATGTTTTTGTTATTGGTATTTTTAATGGTGTTATGCATTGCAGTTAAATATGTTCAACACTATTTCCACCAAGGAGGACCTAAAGCTTTGTTACAAGCATGGTTTTAAAAGTGTGACTGGATATAGGAAAATCTTGGGCCATACTCCAATCTCCCCAGCCACACAGGTAAATAAAATGAATAAGGAAACAACAGTAGCATGTTTGTAAAGTCTATTCATATTTTATTATATCACCCTTAACTAAGTATTTATGTTTGATTTCAAGCAACAGTGCTATTGCAACAATGAATCTAGTGGTATTCAACAGACACCATGTCATACAAGGGTGAACATGTCCAATGATAGTGGGGAGAAGAGTACCCATTCCAGTATGTATGCTTCATAATTAAAAATATTTACTGTGATTGTAGATATTTATTTCCTAACTTATACTTATATATTATCTTCTCAAAGTTGAAGAACATGTATCTCAGGACGGTGAACTGTGACAGGAACCAAGTGGACAAGAAATTAACACGCCAACTGTCACAACTGCACAGACAGGTAAAGGGAAATAGTGTAATGTTAATCAAAATAATGAATTAGTTATTTCAATTATATTTCAACATATCGATATGATCATTTTCGTTGTTGTAGTTCACGACCTTGCACAAATGCCTTGACGCCCTTCTCAGTGACGTACCATAAGTATGGTACATGAGTGTTGTGGGTGGGAAATCCCTCCTACGGACTAGCATTAAGGGTTTTATCATGCATGCAGAAATGACCTAAAGTCTCCTACTTTTTACCAACATCCCAATCATAAATCCCATTACTCATATGAAAATACAAGGCTAAAGAGATCCAGTTACTGTACCTTAGTTTCCGTGTTTGATGTCGATCCCTTTAACGCTTGGTCACTCCTTGACTGTAACTCTCCTCCCAATGATGACCTACATTCATAAAAGACAAACAAAGAACTCCACATGCATATAACCTATAAACTAATGGGTTAGAGAGTCTATCAAAATATAATCAAATTTAAATATTGACAATCTCATATGGCGGGACGGGAAAGTACTTCTTTTATTAATCTCACAAAAGTAACCTTACAATGGTGAGATCAACCACTTCTCCTCGAATATGGTCCTGGGTTCCTCTTCAACTGTGCTCCAACTACTTCTGTATATGCTTCTCTTCACATAATAGTTGCAAAAGGTTGGGGCTAGGGGAATGCTAAATTGGGTACAGTTTCTTTGCTATGATTTCCCCCCTTCCAAATGGGACCCCTACCCCTTCTTTTATAGGCTATAAAAGGCTAGGTATTTGGTCGAGTGACCGACTATGGGCGGTCAGTCGGTGTAGTTAACTTACCCAAAACTGTGTGTTATGTTTGCAACTTTCCATTTTTCATGCTTTATAGGTACATGCGGCCTGTAGTGGGTCAGCCAACGTACACATGAGTGCAATAGTGGAGCAGTGCGCATATGCCTTCAAAAAGAGTGTTTTTTAATAAGCTATTTAGTAGTGGCTTGGCAAAGTAGTCAAATGAGATGGTCTGATGCCAAGTAAGCATGTCTAGTGCAATTTAGGGTTATAACAAATGATCCCTAATGTGTGATGTCAGAAGAACATATGATGGCCGAAATACATTAACAATATTCACCAACGTACCAAACAAGTGAGCTCAGGAACTAGGATTTGAGAGGTGCCATATGCAAAATAACAATTGTGTCACCGAGGCGGGCATACCCATGCTCGGAATGAAATAAAATCATGGCTACCAATCAAATACACTGTAGATCCATGTCATATAACTATATAAAGTGTAGCCACGAGCAATACACAACAGATCTACATCACGAAATCAAAAAGATATACATGTATAGTATCCATCTTCAAGAAGCAAATAAGGCCTGATGGCTAGAAATGAGGCCTTCAGAGCTCGAGCAAAAGCTTAAAAATATTCTCAACTTGGGTAGGAGTGTAATATGAGTGTATGACTTCACTACCTAGAGGTCTTCGATGGCTTGTCAGGAACAGACTAGAGGATTTTGATGATCAAGTTGAGGGCTTCATGGATTTCGAACAAAGACTTGATTGGGCTTTTGGGATGACTGAGCATGAGAGTAAGAGACAATCTGTAGAGGGAGCCGACTCAAGCTTGGTAATAACTTCCCTCAGACAAAAGCATGACAAAAGATGAGACTCAAGCAACATGATATTTTGACATAAGCTCACGATGCAGGGGGCACCACAAACTCTCCATATGTTTGGAAGAATAACCAAACGAAGGAGGACATAACTCTATGTAGCGAGAATATCTTCCTAAGGTCATATTAAATCCCAAGGCTTGATGAACAAACGGAAGGATGTGCTTTGTTCAAGGGCGACTCATTGTGCTGCTAATAAAAAGAAAATACTCTTCCCTTCCTGTTTTCGGGGTATATATATATATATATTTTTGTCCTTTTCAATAATTTTGGAAAGATTGAAAAAGAATAAAATAATGCTACGTTACAAAGGAGGATCGAGTGTCGCAAACATACTAGTTCCAAGAGCACAAAACACATGGATGCTCAGGGAAAAGGGACATATGCAGGAAAAGGACACTCGGGAAAAATCCTCCTTGGGCCAAAGGTGTCAAGATGCAGAAGCAAAGTGCTACAGGGATTGCGTATAAGGCATGCTTCAAATGGTTTAGTTGAGAGCAACATGGAGTTGACATTAGGCCAAAGACACATGTATGAAAATGTGATTAATAAGACACACAATGGTAACGTCCTTCAATGTAATTTTAATGATCCCAGAGAAGGTAAGATCGATGGTTTTTCATATTTAGAGAGTCTGAAAAAAGCATAAAAGGAGACTCCACTGGGGTACCTTTTTCGAATATAGTCTATTCGGCTTGAAAAAGGGGTAAACTAGCACCGACTAGACATCTATTCAAAACCATTTTAACGAGTGTGATAAAGACAAGATCACTCGACAATTTTTTCATTTTTAAGGAGTCTGAAAAAAGATTAACTATGGACTCTGTCAGGAATGTTCTTCTGGATCAATTTAACATTGATCTTTTCAATTTTAGGGAGTTTGGAAAGAACTTAACTATGGACTTCATGGGGGTTCCTTTTTCGTAAATTTAGTCCCTTAGGCCCGAAAAAGGGTTAAAATCATGCTCGAGAATACTCTTCTAGGGAACCAAACCTCCTAGAGTATACCTTTGTTCGTACAGTTGACCGTCCAGATCGAAAAAGGGGTAAAATATCGCAGGACATACGTGACTTCAAATTTTAGTTTAGTGAGCGTGAAAGGCCACAAGATCGCTTGACAATCTTTTCATGTTTAGAGTGTTTGAAAAGGGCTTATAAGAAGACCCGTTGTGTTTTTGGGAGTCCCAAGGGTGAGGTCAAGAGTGATAATGAATCATGCAAATGAGGCTCAAACTCATAATCAAGAAAAACTAATAAGGACTCCCGAGCCTATAGTCATTAGTGACGGCATGGACACCAAAATGAAACCAAGATCTATCTAGGGCATCCATGTTAAGGTAGGCTCTACCACTAAATTACGACACTTCTAAAGCAACAGTCATGGTTCCGTGTCACAACTCAGTAGGATCGATCCTATGGCATAGTGATAAATACAACGAGATGTAGAAAACGAAGGTGGAATCCTAATGTAAATGAAACAAGTTGAAAAAATAACTTTTTACCAAAGGGCCTTTTCAAATGACCCAAATATCCAAAATGTTTCCCAATACCCAAAGTAACACTTATCGTAACAATCCAAAGAAAACTCCTGAACCATACTAAATGATTTTCAATTTAGAAAAAACGACAAAAGGGTCTAAAAAATGACAAAAAAGGGGCCAAAAAGTCTATAAATAGAAGCTCGCAACGCATTATCACTATTTTGAATTGAGAAATTGATTGTGGAGCCAAAACACCCCTTTGTCAAAAGATTCGATTCCGAGATCTTCGGTGGATGAAATGAGCTTCTGATTGGACCAAGTAAGTACATACTAACCCCCCTTGTATTTCAATATTTCAATTATGCATTTCGTTTTTTTTTGGGGGGGGGGGGTGGCGTTGACCTTTAAAATGGTCGTCCATACACATACGCGGGTTGTGTTAGGACAACCAGTGTATTTCCATGTGCAGAGAAAATACTGCACGCGGGCATATGCAACTATCTACATTACAGCCCGTGTATTCCCTCCCTCATAGGAACAAATATAAATAAAAAAACAAGGGCTAATCCCTCCTGAACTTGTCAATTGCAGGATGTATGTTCACTGGAGGGAGAGAGAGCATGAGGATATTGATTTTTTGGTTGGTGAGGACCCTGGTGCTACTGCCGCATTGGCGCAATGCGGTCTTTTAAATTTCTTCCAATGTGGATTTATGTGGGCACAACCTAGGCTGCTGAATGCCTTGATAGATTACTGACACCCAGACGTGGAGGCATTCATGCTTGAGGGGCAGTCGTTGACTCCAACAAATGAAGATAACTACTTTATCACTAGCCTCTTGAGGAGAGGGGAACCAGTCAACCTTCGCACTTTTCCCTCTGGGCCTCACAATATTGTGGAGTTGATTGGCCTCCATTGCGAGGCAGGTACCGACATGGTGGGCACCTAGGTGCCAATTAACAAGATCTCAGACCTATCACTGAAAGTGATAGTTTTTCTTATTGGGCAGATCATTGGATCCGTAGCTCTGCATCAGGCTTCCCGGGTGCACATGAATTGTGCGGTTCAGTGCTTAAATGCACAAATATTTGACTTGAGTACTACATTACTTGATTGCATGAAAAGGTAGTTGACAGAGTGTCAGATGCGGAGGCATCGAAACTTTGGGTTTGGTACTATCCTTTTCTCTTTATTCTTCGAGAGGGTACCTAGCTTTAGTCCGAGGGAGATAGTGCAAGGCACATAGCTGTCTCTCCCATAGTATGCAGATGGGTGGCGTTGTTGTCGCGACAGGGGGAGGGAGGACTATCGNGGCATACCTCCCAGAGTGGTATGAGGAGAGCTAGGTAAGTTTTCTTTTCAAAATTGATTAATTTTTATGTTTTATATATATCTATCATTTTTTTTTTGTATACTAGAGTAATTAACAGATATGTGTTTGTTGTGTGCATATGTGGGACCGGTGCGTCCAATGGATTTTGTGAGGATTAGGTGACGTTCTCGACCAGAGGCCGCACCATCCGTAGTTGGCGGACCAACAACAGTAGGGGGACCTCCAGCTGGTGAGGCTGAGAGAGTTTTGAGATGGGTAGAGAGGAACTTTACCTCGCTTACTTGCACAACCCCATGGCATAGATCGAGGATCTATCACCATCTATGCAGCCTCATGTAGTGGGGGCACCACGGACGTGGGTTCGGCTTTTTCAGATTTTGGCAAACGTCATTGATCATTATAACAGGGTAAAAAATTCCCGTCCTTAGTTAGGTTGGACTTATTACGTGCCGAGGGAACTGCTTGTATATTTTTGAGGCCATAAGCCTCGTGACTTTCTACTGGACGTATTTTTGAGGCGCTTGCACCCACCCATGTACTTTGATATTTTTGATATTATATATGGATTTTTATGTCTTTTTATGTCTTATGGATTACATATACTTTACAAATGTATTTACATGTTCATGTGTGTGTCTTTCTTACATGTGTGTAAGATGCCAATCTAATATTTGATTAGCTAGAGTATTTGTAACTTGATTTAATCTCCTAGGAACATGAAAATATGTAATATAATCAAAGATTTGTTCTAAGAGACGTACCCTAAGGAATCGTCGGTGTATAGTAGGATCATGAACATGGTATACTCCATTTAACTGAGACACAACCAACTGAGCGTCTAAATAGACTAGGAGGTGAGATATACCAAGTGACAAAGCATCACGAAGTAACTCAATAACTGAGTTGTATTCGGTAACATTGTTTTTGGTGTCGCCTAAAAATATACCTCCTGAAGATAGCAACTGGCCCTGAGGTGTGAAAATCACCCAAACTGTGGAGGAAAGCCTCCGAGTGTGTCGGCTAGCACTGTCCGCGAATCCAAAGAACACCTCTGATTACCAAGATGACATAAAAAATGACATGTACATAAAACCAAAAACCCAAAAAGTAATAGTACCCAGACTATACATATATTACAAAAATTCACCCAAGGTGACCCACCTATGAGTAATAATTCTTGAGGTAGAGCCCATTTCTAGGCTCTACCAAAACATTTCCCTCAAAGTCCACCAGACGATAAGCACCCTTCAATAGTACTTATTTCACGATGAAAGGTCCGAACCACATGGGTTTGAACTTGCCTACCCCCAGGGGGTCCTTATCGTGGTCATAGACCAGAACAAGGTTGCCTTCAGAGAAAATCCAAGGATGAACAAACCGATCATACTGGAACTTGACTTTTTGTTTATGAGCCTCGTTAGACAAGACCGCGCCATGACATTGTTCATTGAGTTGTTCGAGGTATAGTAACCATTTTTCAAGTGGTGAAGTATCTGGAAATAACTGTACTGCCAAATTTAACGATGGGATCTGGGATTCTATAGGCAAGACTACATCCAACCCGTAAACGAGTTGAAAAGGTGAGAAACCAGTTGCAGTCTTAAAAGACATTTGGTAAGCCCATAATGACGAATATAACATCAAGTGCCAATTTGATTTGGCCGAATTGATCGTTCGTTGTAGAATGGTTTTAAGAGATTTATTTATAGCTTCCACTTGACCATTCACTTGGGGGTAATATGGTGATGAATGTTATTGCCTCAACCAAATATTTGATGTTAACTCAGTGATCATTTCGTTCTGAAAGTGAATGCCGTGGCCAAGGACAATCTCTCTCGGGACGTCGAACCTTTATATTATTTGGTTGAACAAAAAGAGAGATGTTGTCTCCCTGTCATCTTTGAACATTGGCATAGCTTCGACCCACTTGGTGAATTAATCTATTGCTACGATGACATAGCGGTGCCCACTTGCTGAAGGGGGGTTACATGTAGTGTAATCAATCCCCCATTTATTGAAGGGACCAATGATAATAAAAGGAAACATGGGAGCAGGGTGTGCCCTCATCTTCTGGGAGAAGATCTAACACAGGTGGCACTTCTTGACCGATTCAAGACAATCTTTGATTAATGTCGGCCAGAAGTAACTGGATCATAGAATATTTTGGGTTGTTTCCAACCCAGACAAATGACCGCCACATGCTCCAGTGTGGCAATCGTTAAGCACGATTTCGGCTTCTTCATGAGTGAGACATTGGTGAAGAATGCAGTCTACACCTCGACGATACAATGTGTCCTGGAGTATGAGATAGTTCTTATCCTGATGGCATATACGACGATGCTCATCATGAGAAGTAGAGGTGAGACACTTCAAATTCTAGAGATAGACTAGCACATCTCCATACCAGGGGTCAGAAGACACGATAAAAAACATGTCTCCTTTGATAGGCTACTCGTCAGGTATAACAACACCTGATTCGACTGAAAGTTATGATATGAGTTTCGCGAAGACCATTGACTTTTTGGATTTCACCAAAACAAATTCCAAGTCGAATTCCTGGAGGATAACTATCCATATACTGATTTTTCCATCGATGAATCATCGTGTCAATACGTATTGAAATGGATTTACGACGACAATGACAGTGGTCTTGCGGAACACAATATAATGTCGGAACCATTGGGCAACATGAACTGTTGCCAACACAAGTTTTTCAATATGGGAATAATTGAGTTCTGGTCCAAATAGGCCTTGACTTAGGTAATAAATCATGTAGTCTGAGAGTAAATCATCCTCCTAAACTAAGACCATACGATGGTCGACTCTACAATAGCCAAGTACAATAAGAAATCTTTATTATAATTGGGTGGCCAAAGCAGAGGGGTTGATATGAGGGCACTTTTCAATGCTGCGAAAGAGAGTTGAGCGGCTTCATCCCAATGAAAAGGAACATCCTTTTTCAATAAATGCATAAAAACCTTTGTGATCTTGGCATAGTTTGCGATGAAACGCCGTAGAAAATTCACTTTTCCCTGCAAACTCTAAAGCTGAGGTATGGTGCACGGGGGAGGAAATTGAACTATTGCCTCAACCTTGAGAGGATCGACCATGATCCATATTGTTGAAATGATGAAACCTAGCAGACGACTTGATGTGACGCAAAAACTACACTTGTTTTGATTCAAGCGGATTCGGTAGTAGCGACACCATTCAAGGATAAGTTGGAGGTGTTCCAGATGATCATCTCTCTTGCGAGATCGTGATTCTAAATCATCGAGATAAGCCTCGAATATATGCTTGAGTTCATGGAAAGAAAAAGACATGGCCCGCTCAAACGTAGCCCCAACATTTTTCAGTCCAAAAGGAATCTTACGATAGGTGAATGTACCCCATGGACAGATGAAAGTGGTTTTGTGTTGGTATTCTGGTTTGATTTGTATATGATTGTATCCCAAAAAACCATCCATGAACGAAAAGGCCTCACATCCTGTGCATTCATCGACTATCTGGTCAATAAATGGCATGGGGAAATTATCTTTTGGGTAGGCCTTGTTCAGATCACAGAAGTCCATGCACAAATCGTACCCTATTTTTTATTGACTGGCACATGATTCAATACCCATTGAGTCAATTGGATGGGGTAGATGAAACCAACTTTAAGTAGTTTCTCTACTTCATCCTTGATAGTTGCTTCTTTCCTAGGATTGACCGGATGAAGCTTCTTCCAGACCGGCTTGATATCAGGATAAGTCGTGATTTCATGTTCGACAATTCTTGGGTTTATGCCTCGCATTTCCTCGTAAGACCAAGCAAAGACGTCGCGAAATTCTTTAAATAAATCTGTGTAGATTTGAATCTCCTCGGGGGAAAACTACTCTCCAATGATGATATTCTCCATGATGCCAGGGGTTCTGGGGATGTCAATAGGTATCATTTTGGCTATTGTTGCCATATTTCCTTTAGCGTAAACTGCATGTGTTTCCAAAGGATTTATAGGACAATCTTTATCTCCATTCATAGTCAAAGTGAATTCTCCTACTTCAATTCGTCTTAACTCTGGGAGGAAGTAAGATCTATAATGAAGATCATCCCAGGGTCTATCCAGACTAGTCATTGCCTCAATAATCGCTTCGTCTGAAGGCAAGACTATGTCTAAAGAATCTGTATCAGCAAGGGAACCTTGAGCCCAAATAAGCTCGAGCACTGGATCTAACTCTTGTGCTGGAGTCGGATTGGGGTCGACAGAAGCTCGTTGAATGATCGAGTATGCAACTTCTACCGCAGACAAAGGCATGGCCATGCCATGGTTCTCTGTCCCTTCCATCGTAGTGGATGGGGAAGGAAGGGTTCCTGGATCATGAAAGTACGTCGTGCGAAATGACGATATTTGAAAATTTTCAGCCCGAGGCTGGTCGGGGACAACCGTCATATAATGGATATTGTCGGTCAGAGGCGGGTAATCGAAAGTACCCATCAATAATGGGCACAATCCAAACACTACATTGACGATGCCAGGATGGGGGTTATCAATCATCGGGATTGTGGAGACTCCCAATGAAGGGTCAGGACGGGAGAAGGATAACTAATCAATGGTCACAATTTGGCCCTCGTGAGGAAACAAAAAGACCTAAAACACTGTCGCGACCACTTCTTGCATAGCATAGGTCCAACTCCTCCCTAGAAAAATATTGTAGTCGAGGGATGCATCAACCACTTGAACTTTGACCCACACGGTTTTTCCCCCTAACTGCACGGGGAAAGAGGGGATGATCCCATGTGGTCGAAAAGAACGATCATCAAAATCTATAAGTAGAGTAGGTGACAGAGACAAAACGGGTTGGTCGAAGGCCTTCCAACATGCCAAAGACATCACGCATGTCAAGGCACCCTCATCCACCATTGTATGGAAAATATTCTAGGTAAAAGTTTTCCTGGTATAATCCACTTCTATTTGAAAAGCGACATGGTAAGGAAGACGAGGTTTTAAGTCAAAGATATCAAGCATGATCGTTCCTAGGTTACAAGTCTCAGCAGAGCCTAAGGAAGCTAACAGGGCCTTTCTCTGGGAAGGGAAACTCTGGACGACTTCCAAAGAAGACATCGCAAAAGGGGTTTGTGATAAATCCTCCACCACAAAGTAGTTCTAGGAGGCCCTTTCATTTGGGTTGTAAGAATATTTCTTGAACGCATCTTTGGGGATGTGTGTCATTGTTTCACCCAATGTCTTCTCAATCTAGAGAGGAAGAGGTGGGTTTTCGGCTTCTTTACCCTTCTCATAGGTGCCTGCCTTTCCGTAATCATGTTCTCTAGTCGCTATATAGGAATCACCTTTCATCATATAGATGTTTGCAGATGAAGGATTACTTGAAGATGGAGGGGGTCCTTGATTTCCCCCTTCCATGCTCGAGGAGGTTTGAGTTAGATTTTTCCCATGTGGGAATGGGTTCATTAACACAGCAAGATGTTGATGTGCCAATAACTTCTAAGCCTCTGCAAGACGAGGGCACTGATGGGTCAGGTGGTCTTCCTTGCAAATATTACAAGGATACTTTGACTTGTTCTTTTCAGTGTCACCCCTGCCAACATTATCGGTGGGTTTCTTAGCCCCCTTACCCTTTTTTTGTTGTTTCTTCTTTCCATCAGGTTGTTGGGTGACCTTTGGGTTTGTCGTTTGCACACTGTGTACATCCAACTTTTGGGTAGGGGGAGCAGCCGAACCAGTGGTTTGGTTGTCCGCTGTCTGTTGTATCGACAATTGTTGCAATTGATTTGACAATGGATCAACGAGCTTGGTTTGTGCTAAACCAATAATTCCATTAGAATGTGGTCCAGACCTTTGCCTGGTTTTGTTAATGATTGACCTCGGTGCATCTGGAAAAATCTCATAGAGTAAACCAGATTGAGAGTAAATTAGATCTAGTTGTTGCGCTCTCATTATCACATCTTCCTCGAAAAACACTCTAGATGTTATGACGTCTTTAGATAACTGGGGTACCAAAGAATTAAGGAACCATTCTATTAGGAATGCTGGTGGGACTGACACTTTGATTAAACTCTTTCGATGTCTCCATTCTCGAATATGATCTGAGATATGGTCCACTTTTGTCTGCTCGAAATTGGCCAGAACTTCGGTGCCGACGTCGTATCTCACAGGTAATTGGAAATGGTTAAGGAAATCCATTTCCAATTCGCCGAAGGAAGAGTATCGTGAGAGGTCAAGCTCAATGTACCATTTCATAACACTCCCTATGAGAATGCATTGAAACAATCACAACTGAACGGAGTCATCTCTTAACGAGTTGGACGGGCACCATAAGTGGAAGGTAGTCATGTGATCACTAGGATCTTCGTTAGGCTTGGCCTATAACTTTGGAATGTATGAAGGCAACTTGGTCGGCATAAGAGGCCAACTCGGATTGTGACAGATGGGGTCATTTAAGAGCCTTGTCAAATCTGGCAAGTGTAGGGTTTCCAGAAATGGTAGTTTGGGTTGTGGATTATAGCTGGGGAAAAAGGAGCCTAGGGTTTGACTGGCACCAGGTTGCCAGGAAAATTTAGGTTGTTGGCCAGGGTTTTGGTAATAACCGTGACCATGACCAGCGTACAGATTGGGCACTTGTTGAGACATCATCTGTTGGCTCCCATAGTAAGACGTAAAAGGGTTGAGCTTGTGTCACATTCCAAGAATTTTGGGAGGGGTTGCCCCTTGTCGATCTGACAAGCATAGGAATTGGGCCTTGCTTGGGGTTCCACAAGGTATGGAAAGGGTTTCCCCCATTGACATCGCTAGCAAGGGGACTGGTTCCTACCATGGATTCCAAGATCCTTGTGAGGAAGGAATTCCTAAGTGTACCCACTGTGAAGAAATAGTACCTTGTACAGGATGTGGTTGTCCATAACTGGGGTTGCCCCTGGCCGAAACAATAGCTGACAAGAAAGAATTGTTACCAAACATGCCGAACAAAGAGAAAGGTGTCAAACCAATCGACATATTATAAGGAGGGAGTGATTGACTACCTACACCAAACAAGTTTATGTTAGGCCCAGCGGAGTGTTGAGGAACACTGCTGACTGAGGGGGATGAAGGGGGTATATGACCCCCGCCGTAAGGGAAATCGATAAAGGGTGTGAAAGTGCCCCCAATATATCCTTGCAGAGGAGTGTTGGAACTCCATACCCCCAGACCCAAAGTTTGTAGAGTGGAGGAGGAAAGTACAATACTCGTACCGAAGCCAGGAATCCCGTATGAGAAAGGAGAGCCTGTCTTGTTATGAGGAAACAAAGCAGTGATCGCTGCCATAGAAGGAATCAGACCTCTTCCCGAGGTAGAAGCAGTCGAGCCCATGGTGGACCGAACCGACGATGGTTGGTTAAGAGGTGGAACACCCCCGGTAGTGACAGTCATGAAGGAAATATCAGTATTCCCTGAAGAAGTGGCAATGTTTTCTTCCATTGTTGTTGGTGACCCTACCAGACGCTCGTAAGGTAGAACCTGTACGACGATGGGCATCGATATATCAGTGATGGGAGGGTTGTAAGGACCAAGAGCCTCTATTCTGAGGTCAGAAATGATTGGTTCCTCTAGAATCGAAAGTTCTTCTCTCAAAGATGGGTTGGGCACAGTTTCCTATAACCCGGTTGTCTCAAAAGACCCTTGTTGGTCTAATTTTCTCCTTAGCGATGGTGGGGNACATTCCCAGAAGCCTTCATGACCGATGGAAATCCTGATCCTCCATTGTGTGAGAAGATCAAAGACACACTAGGGAAACCTATAATCGTTTGAAAAACATCACGCACTAAAAAAGGTACCTATGAGATAAAACAAGAAGTCACTAACTAGTTGGAAGAATAGTTACGACAACCAACACTAGAGAAACTTACCGGTGCAAGTGCAACTCGAATACGAAAGCACCATCTGGGTATACTCTGCAAAGCGTGGCCTGATTTTTATCCTAGGTACTATGGTATACCCCCGCAGTCACCTATGTAAGTCACTAGAAAGATAGGCAACTAGGTTGCCAGCACACAAACACTCACCAGGCGTGTATAGTCGACAGTCGGGTGGACCGCAATGAGCAGGGTATCAAGATCGAAACCTATCAAGGGTATCAAAAGCAAGTGTTCTGGAGGACGACTGAGTACCTCGAATGGATTCGAGACCCACGAAGCTTCGTGGCAAATGCAATCAACGAAATCCCAAGACAAGCCCTCTATATGTGATCCCCACTATGTTTGGTCCAGCTTTGGAGGCGTTATCTCTGCTATGTTTCCTTACATGACCTCGTGTTTAGCCCCTGTGTTTACACTCCCTAGCACAGACTCTTATGTTTGTTTTTCAGCCTTGAAGAGTTTCCTCTCCAATCCTAAATCAAGGCTCTAGCCTAGACTAGTTGATGGACCCTACAAAAC
>SNQJ01S0131059.1:0-25874 GCA_010110895.2 Picea sitchensis | reverse complement strand
TCTCTTAGAACGAAACTTTGATTATATTACATATTTTCATGTTCCTAGAAGATTAAACCAAATTACAGATACTCTAGCTAATCAAATTTTAGATTGGCATCTTGCACACATATGAAAGAACATTGACATACGCATGTAAATACATTTTTTCACACGTGATCCATAAGACACAAAAGATCAAAAAAAACCATATATAACATCATAAAATAACCAGAGTACATAGATGGACACAGGTGCCTCAAAAATGGGACTAATAACGAGTCACAGGGCCTATGCCCTCAAAAAATATATACAAGTAGTGCACGTGGCACGTAAAAAGTCTAAATAGGTTCAGGGCCTATGGGCCCTGTTATAATAGTCCACAGCATGGGCTAAACGCCTAAACAATCAGACCCACGTCCGAGGTGCCCCCACTACATAAGGTTGCATAGATCGTGGCAGGTCATTTATCTCTGCCATCGGGACTGTGCGAGTGAGTGCAGTGAAGTTCCGCTCAACTCATCTAAGGACCCTCTCAGCCTCCCCGGTTGGGAGGTTGCCTGCTACTATTGGTCCCCCGGCGGCAGCAACTGCGGCTTCTGGCCGAGGACGATGCCTGTTTCGTTCATAATCGGCAGGTCGCATGGGTCCCACATCTGCATGCAACAAACATATACCCGTAAAATACTCTGGCATACAAAAAATGATATATATAACAAAAATGACATAAAAATTACATATACNCAAAAAAAAAAAAAAAAAAAAACTACAAAGGTAGAGACTTACCCATTTCCCCTCGCTCCTCACCAGGAGGCACGAGTATCTAAGGATATCTAGAAAAGTCTATCCCTGCATATGGGTAATCCTCGATCACAGGGATCTGACGTGATAGCCATGCAAAAAAGTCATCATCAAAGGACCTATTGGTTCTTCCACCACCCTGTCGCGGCAGTAATACTGCCCATCTACATACTGCAAGAAAAGAGGCCTGATGTCCTCATACCACTTCTCGAGGACTAAAGCTTAGAACTCTCTCAAAGAAGAATGAACACAAAATCATCCTGAACCCGAAGTTCCTCTATGTCCACTGTCGGAAATCTGTCAATTGCCTCTTCATACACTCAAGTAGTGTGGTACTCCAGTCAAAAATCTGTGCATTCAAGCACTGGATAGCACAGTTAATCTGTGCGCGAGATGCTTGATGCAAGGCCGTTGAACCGGTAATCTGCCCAATAAGAAATAATATCGCTTGCAGCGATAGGTTAGTAATATTACTTATGGGTACCTGGGAGCTCACACGGTTTGTCCCAGCCTCACAGTGCTCGGCTATCAGTTCCGCTATGTTATGTGGCCCCGCAGGAAACATCCTAAAATTGACTGGTTCCCCTCTCCTTGAGAGGCCAGTCAAAAAGTAGATATCCTCGGTGGTGGGCACCAGTGATTTCCCCTCTAGCATGAAGGCCTCTACATCAGGGTACCAATAGTCAATCAAGGAATTCAGTAGCCTTGGTTGCGCTCGCATAAATGGACATAGGAAGAACTTAAGTAAACCACATTGCATCAACACGGCCACGACATTTGGATCTCCCGCAACCAACTCACTAATTGCTTCATGCTCCCTTTCCCTCCACTGGACATACATCCTGCCAACACAACAAAGTTCAGGAGGGTTAGTAAGTTGTTTTGTTCTTTTATCTTTGAAAGGGTTAGTAAGTTGTTTTTGTTTTGTGTCCTCCATCATTTGGTTATCCTTCCAAACATATGGAGAGTTTGCATTGCCTCCTGCTTCGTAGACTTATCATTAATGCCATGCTGCCTGAGTCTCATTATTTGTCGTGCTACTATCTGAGGGAAGTTTGTCACCATGCCTAAGTCATCTCCTCTACAACATGTCTCTTGTCCTCATGCCCGGCCATCCTGAACACCCATTCAAGTCCTTGTTTGAAATCATTGAAGCCTTCAGTCTAATCATCAATATTATCACGTCAATGACCGACGAGCCATCGAAGACCTCTGGGTAGTGCAGTCGTACACTCATATTACACTCCTACCTGAGTTTTGAAGATTTTGAAGTTGTTGCTCGAGCTCTGAAGATCTCATCCCCAGCCATCAGGCTGAATCAGCTTCTGGAAGATGGATACTCTATATGTATATCTTTCTGATTTTGAGATGTAGCTTCGTTGTGTATTGTTCGCAGCTACTCTTTATAGTTATTTAACATGGATCTACAGTGTATTTGTTGGTATCCATGGTTCTATTTTATCACGAGCATGGGCATGCTCGCCTCGGTGAGACATTTGTTATTTTGCAGATGGCACCTCCTGATTCCTGATCCTTGGGCTCAATCGTTCGGCACATCAGTAAATATTGGTAATGTATTTCGGCCATCAGATGCTCTTCTGACCTCACACATTAGGGGGCATCTATTATAACCCTAAATTGCACCGCACATGCTTACCTAGCATCAGGTCAACTCATATCCCTTCTTTGCCAAAACACTGTTGAACAACTCTTTCAAAATCCTCTTTTATAAAGGCCCATGCGCCCTAATCCATTACTGCACGTGTGTACACGCTGTCTGACCCAAAACAGCCTGCGTGGACTGACAAAAGCTTGAAAAAAGGAAAGTTGCCGACGGAACAAAAAGCTATGGGTGAGTTAACTGAAACTCCCGGCCATGCATGGCCAAGGGTTCATCCAAATACCTAGCTCCTTCTAACCTATAAAAGAAGGGGTAGGGGTCCCATTTGGAGGAGGAAAAATATAGCAAAGAAACTCTGCCCATTTACGTATTCCCATTGTCCCAACCCTTTAGCCTTTCCTTATGCCAAAGGAGATTCAAAGCAAAGCAATTGGAGGACAGAAGAAGAGGAGCCCAGGATTAGGTTCAAGGAGTGGTGGCCGGTCTCAACTTTTGTAAGTTGACTCGTTCAAAGTAATAAAGAAAGTGCTTTTCCCAGCCCAATTCATGCACTGTTTATAGTTTGATCAGTATATGTTTGGATTTCTAACCCGCTAGTATATAAGTAGTATGCATGCATAGTTGTCGCTCGTCTTGAATGCAGGTCATCTTTGGAAGGAGTATTGCGAACAAGTAATCAAGCACAACGGAGGATCGACATCAAATGTTGATAACGAGGTAGGTTGATCTTTCCATGCATTTACTAAGAAAAGGGGATTTAAATCTAGGGATGAAGGTAGAAAGTAATTTCTATTCGGTCATATCTACATGCAAAGTCTGAACTCTATTTGCTAGTCCGTAGGGTGTTTTTCCCCAACAACACTACTATGAGAAAAAGGACGAGGAGGAACCCTCTCTGTTCTTGGTCGTACCCACTTGGAATTATTTTCAAGACGCCATCAAGGAACAATATTATCCCGTAGGGAGCTATGAGGACAAGTACATACAATGGACTATGTTGTGGCAGCAAAGGGATCAAGATGTGCATGAGCTGACGAATCTGTTCCATACCCTGCACACAAAGTTGGGTATCAAATATTTGAAGAAACATTTGGTGTTGAAGTACCACATTTGTCTACACAGATACATTCAGGAGGAAATGGAGTTCCTCGACATCTCCTCGCTTGGTACGGCATACCGGTATGCTGCCAAGATTGAGCAGAAATTCAAACAGAAGAAGCGAGACTTTGGATCTACGAATCAAAAGAAAGCGAAAGGTGCCCCCAAACCACAGAACAAAGGACAAAGCCAAGGCATGGTCGCTCAAGAAAACTTGCCAAATCTGCAAGCAAATAACAACACCATGAATCTGAAGAAGGACATGAGAAAGTGGTGTGAGCTTCATAAGATCTCCACTCACAACACAAGTGAGTGTCGGGCCAAACAGTCACTGGTGGCCGAGATGAGGGCTTCTGAATCAGATGCATGCTCCGACGCTAAATCAGAACCCGAGAATGGGAATGACAAAGGGAAGCAGATTATCGATGTGGAGCCCAACACCACCGTTGCCACCATGAATATCCAAAAGGAAGAACCGGAAGATCCAGAGGAGGAGGAGCATCTCTTCCACTCCCAGATGTGGGTAAAGGGTTCCCCGCTACAATTCATTGTCAACATTAGGAGCCAAAAGAACCTCATTTCAGTAGAGTTCATGAAGCGGTTGGGTTTGCTGACCATAGCACACCCACAGTCGTACACCATTGGGTGGCTTCACCAAGTACGGGATCTCTGCATCAGCCAGCAATGTCTCCTTCCCTACAGCATCAAGCCCTTCACCGATGAGGTATTATGTAACATTGCTCTTCTTGATGTTTTTGATGTATTATTTTGCCAACCATACTTATGGAAGCAACATGTTGTATATGAGTCCTGGCCTCACGTTGTTATTGTTACCTTGGGAAATAAGTTGTATAGGATACCAGAGGTACCACCGCCTATCGCTACTTCTTTGGTTACTACAAAACAATGCAGTAAGCTCATTTCCAAAACCGGGAAATTTGTTTTCCTGAAGATCCACCCCTAGGGCAAGAAGACGAATGTGGCCACGACCTCCAGACAGGGCTCCTCCGCATGACAACAACATATGGACAAGGTCGTGGAAGAGTACCGGGACATCTTCACCTCACCCGCAAGGGTGCCTCTGCTCTGTCAGGTCAAGCACCCCAACGATCTGACCCCAGGTGCGTCGCTGCCCAGTGGACTAACCTATTGATGCTCTGTTCTAGAGAATGATGAAATCAAGAGACAGATTCAGGAGCTGCTGCAGAAAGGTCACATCTAGCTAAGTTCATCGCCCTGTGGGAGCCCGATCGTGTTGGTGCAGAAGAAGGATGGGACTTGGAGACTCTGTATTGACTATTGGGTGCTGAACAATATCACTGTTCGGAATAGGTACCCGATCCCACGGACTGATGACCTTCTGGACTAACTCAAAGGGGTGAAATATTTCAGCAAGATCTACTTGAAGTCCGGGTATCACCAAGTACCAATCGAACCATCTGATGTGTGGAAGACTGCCTTCAAAGCTAAGGAGGGACTTTTCGAATGGTTGGTCATGCCTTTTGGGTTGACAAATGCTCCTACAACCTTCATGAGGGACGGCATCTTGTGGCCATTCACCAACTCATTTGTAGTAGTGTACTTGGATGACATCCTGATCTTCAGCCAGACTTGGGAAGAGCACCTCCAACACATCCTACAGGTCCTCCAAACACTACAGAAACACAAGTTGTGTGCCAATTTGGAGAAGTTTACTTTTGGCATGACCCAGGTTCAGTATCTGAGATACATTATTGATGAGCGTGGGGTGCATGTGGATCCAACCAAGATCCAAGTCATCCGGGATTAGCCAGCCCCGACCACTCTAACAGAGCTTCGCATCTTTCTAGGTCTTGCTAATTTCTACCGCAGGTTCATGTTGGGATTCTCTCATATCAATTGGCCCTTGAGTCAAGTCACCAAGGGAGGAGCAGAAGAAAAATTATTTTGGTCGAAATCTCAACAGAAGGCGTTCATATAATTGAAACATCGCCTCTATTGTGCCCCAGTGCTCACATTACCAGACTTGCAACAACCATTTGAGATCGAGACAGATGCCTATGACTATGCTATTGGGGCAGTTCTTACTCAACAGGGGCATACAGTGGCATATCACAGTGCGACACTGTCCGACACGGTCCAAAAGTATCCCACTGATGACAAAGAAATGTATTCCATTGTGCAGGCTTGTCGATAGTGGAATCATTAAATTTGGGGAAGGACACAATCATCCACACAGACCATTGACCCCTGCAGTTCATACAGACACAAGGGAAGTTGCAAAACAATCGCAATCAGAAGTGGTCCATATATTTGCAACAGATTCATTTGAACATCAAGTACAAGAAGGGCAACACCAATAATGTTGCAGATTGCCTCAGCCGACCACCGATCGTGGTGATAACCACTATGCTCAACTCTTGTGGGCATGAGACTTCTGATTGGCCGCTTCTCTACAAGCGCAATCCAGATTTCGGCCACACATACAAGACGCTCTTGGAGGGTAACCGAGTTCCAAATTTTCACCTCCAAGATGCACTACTATGTCACCTAGGACACCTTTGTGTTCCTTCAAGCAAGCGTGCCAAGATGATTTTGGAAGTGGACTATAGTCGGGTCGCTGTGCATTTCAGGGTCAAGAAAATAGTGGCAGTACTTTAGAAGTTTTTCTATTAGACAAACCTTCGACGGGATGTCAAGACGTACATCAGATCCTTCACTGCCTGTGCCATTGCCAAACCAACCATCAAGAAGCAAGGCCTCTACACTCCGCTGCCTGCCCCTAGTCGACCTTGGGAATCCATATCCATGGACTACATTTCGGGCCTTCCTTCTACTAAGCATGGAAATGACTTTGTTTTCGTGGTTGTCGATAGATTCTCGAAGATGGTCATTATGGTAGCCTGCAAGAAGAATATCACAGCAGAAGCCATTGCTAAAATATTCTTTGAACGAGTGTGGGTACACTTTGGGATCCCACACTCTATCATCTCAGATCAGGACAGCAGGTTCCTTAGTACATTTTGGTCCATCTTCTCATCAATGTTGGACACCAATCTCACCAAGTCCACAACTTTCCATCCCCAAACTGATGGCCAGACAAAGGTCGTCAACAGGATGATCGTACACATTTTGCGCATGTACAACTCAAATCATCCACGCACATGGGATGAGAGCCTCCCCTATGTACAACATAGCTATAACTGGGCCCTCCACAACTCAACCGAACACAGCCCCTTTCAGGTGGGCTTGGGATTCTAGCCACTATGTCCCATTGACGTAGCCATACCATTTGTAGCTACTCAGGCTGATTCGGCTCATGTCTAGTCTGAAGCTGCCAAGGTGAACAGCTTCATTGAGCACATTTGCCAAAAGGTTCATGACATATTGGATAGAGCCAATGCTAAGTACAAGCAGTGGCATGATCAACATCAAGTGCAACACAACTTCCAGGTGGGCGACAAAATGTGGCTACATTTGCAGAAGGAGTGCCTCACTGGACCCCACCGCAAGCTTCGCACTCTCCGATATGGGCCATACACCATCACGAGGGTTTTAGGGGACAATTCCTTCGAGCTCAGTATCCCACCATTCCTTGGTTTGCACCCATTGTTCAATGTGGATCACCTTTGGCCTTACTTTCCACCTCTATTTGACACATCCGACATGGCAGAACAACTCACGCCAACAGAGTTAAACTCAGACTGCATGGATCAAGCCACAAATGATCGGATTATGGACACACAAATCAATAACACCCGCCAGCAGAGGATCCAGCTATATCGAGTTGTCAAAGCAGGCTAACTCCTTCACCAGAGCAAGTGGCTCACCAGGGACCAAGTTCAGCAGAAGTTTCCTCATCTCATGGAGGAACTCAACGCAATGGGGACCATTGCTTCCTAAAGGGGATGAATGATCCAGGTGGATATTGGTGTCCACCCTCCTATTCCACTTGGACCCCCACCATTGTTTCTTTCAGTTTTTTAGTTTCCTTAATTGTAGCACATTTTAATATTTTTGGTAGTTTTTCAGGTCATGAACTTCTGGAGCCGTTTTGAGGCCCTAAACGACGTTTTTTGGGCATCAGCCGGTTGGAAAATATTAGCTTCTTCCAAACCATGAATTTTTTTGTCGGAAATTGTAGTCATCGGATAGATCTTCCTAATGATGTATCATATCCATCAAATGAAGACAGTATGCCAAAGTTACGACCCCGAGAAATTGATGTACAAATTTACTCCGACATGGCCCATATTCTGGCGTTTCATCTCCTAGGGTTAGGTTTTTAGATGTTTAGGTTTTCCATTGTTTCTCAATAATATATAAACCTTCAAGCCTCATTGTAACACAGAGTTCAGAGGCCTATAGCCGCCACATCTATTCTCATAGATAAGCTACCAGCGCCCTAGCTAGTTTATTTATATTTTGTCTGTAAACAAATTTCAGTTCTTTGATATTAATGAAATGAAGTGTTATTTCCACTGCATCTTTATATTCATGGTTATTTGTGTATTCTGTTTCGTTCCTGCGTAAATTCGGATCAAAGGAGCAAGTATATTTTCCAAGATTTACCTAAGTTTAGGTTACCATCAAGTGATAATTATAGAAGAAGACGCCAGTAAGACATCTTTTAGGACAAGGTACGGTCATTATGAATTTGTGGTGGTGCCATTTGGCTCTAAAAATGCACCAGCTACATTTATGTGTCTAATGAATGGAGTATTCAAAGATTACGTAGACAAATTCATCATTATCTTCTTGAATGATATTCTTATTTGCTCCAAGACATAGGAGAAGCATGAACAACATTTGAGGATGGTGTTGTAAGTGTTAAGAGAGCACCAATTTTATGCCAAGATAAGCAAGTGCACTTTCTATCAAAGGCAAATTCATTATTTGGGACACGTCGTCTCAAAGGAGAGCATAGTGATGGACCATGAAAAGATTGAAGTAATCAAAAGTTGGCAGCACCAAAGAATGTTTCATAAGAAATATCCTTTATGGGATTAGTTGGATATTATAGGAGATTCATTTCAATTTTCTCCAAAGTTGCAAATCTAATCACTTCACTAAAAAATAAGGGGACAAAGTTTGAATGGAGTGTTAAGTGTGAGGAGAGTTTCTATCACTTAAAAGAATTATCAAGCAATGTACCTATTCTAAAGGTTGCATATCTAGATGAAGATTTTGTTGTGTCCACAAATGCATGGAAGGAAGGGCTTGGTGGATTTCTTACACAGGATGGGCATGCCATATGTTACAAATCAAGGAAGTTGAAGGAGCATGAAAGAAATTATGTTACCCATGACTTAGAGTTGGCAACCATAGTTCACACCTTAAAAATGTGGAGGCACTATCTCATGGGAAGAAAGTTCGAGTTGAATACAGATAATAGCAGTCTGAAACACTTGTTTGAGTAGCCAACATTGAATGCTAGACAAACTAGATGGATGGAATTTCTTAGTGAACGCGACTTCGACATCAAGCATATCGAAGGAAATGAGAATAAAGTGGTTGATGCACCCATCAAGAGGGTGCATGAAATGTGTGTTGCAGCCATTATTTGTTAGATATATAAGTCTTACCCATGTAATAAAGTCACCTTATTGACTTTAGGTTAAAATATTAGGGTTTTCATCTTTCAAAGTTTTAGTCTCCTAGGGTTAAGGTTTTGGTCACTTGAGCTCTTTATAATAGTGAGGACCATAATTTTAATGTTGTGTTGTTTAATAACAATATCGTTCAGTGTTTATGGAGATCATGTTTTCAGTATCATAACCCTACCTAGGGTTTCTTCGGTTTCTTTTGTTCTTGTAATATGGTATCAGAGCCAATTCGATGGAGTAGGATGGATTGGAGATGAGCCGCCATTTATTTTCTATAGTCATCAGTTTGCTACTTTTAATACATAATCAAACTGTCGTGTGGAGCTACCATCAAAGGAAGAAGAATCATAGTTGCAAAGAATTGAATTTCCATAGATGTTTGTTGTTTTTCGCTTGCATAAGCTTCCATTGCAAGTGTAATGCCCATAGTTGTTGGATTGCATTACCATTTCATAATAAGATTTGCTAATCGAGTTGCCAGTTAAAGAGATATTTGTTTTGTCATATTGTGTAAGAACTAAGTTACTAGATTACAAATCTAGCCATTGATTCATGTCATTGACTAGTCAAGAGAAAAATGGTTCACGTGTCATCAAGTCAAAGTAGCTGGATCTTCATTTGAATTTCCATACCTCCATCTATTGTACACGTCTGTACATCTGCCATACCCTAGCCACCATTCGAAAGACATGGATGGGTTTGCTACAAGTAATTAATGAAGAAGTCACAATAGTTGAGCAGCGACCTCCATCGTATGGGAGACCTTTGAAAGAGTGGAGTCACAGATAGTTTGAGGAGTTGTGGATAGTTTGAGGAACCACCAAATTTGAGTCGTCATAGTCATGTAATTCACTTCACATATCCCGCGATTTAATCTAGCTATATGAAGTAGCCACAACATATCAAATAAAAGGAAATTCGTTGTAATTTCTTTATAGTCACCATAAATTGTTGGAGTTGTCAGACAAATCGGTCCAAATCCCAAGGAAGAGGTAACTAAGATTTTTTTTGTTTCAGAAATTTTATTTCCAGTGGTAATTGTTTTTTTCCAACAGTGAAAAAGATCAGATCTGATGAGTTATGGAGATGTTGTTAGAGAAATAATTGGATTTCATTTTTCATACGTGGAAAGTGAATATCCAGATGCAATTAATGAATAAAAACCTTTGGGGAATTGTCAAAGGAACTGAGCCAGAACCTGCATATCCGGACAAGTTGATAGAATGGTAGAGTAGAGATAATAAGGAAAAATCCATTATTGGCCTCACCCTCTCATATTCATAGCTACATCATGTATATTTGGACAAATCGTCCAAGGAGATCTAGGAAAATATCAACATGTTATTTGGGGCACAAGCAGTGAATGTGAAATTTTCCATGAAATTACGGTTGTTTAGTTTTAAGATGCCAGTTGAAGCCACCATGTCAAGTCATGTCAACAATTTAAGATCTATTATCAGACAGCTTGAAAAAGTCAAGGTAGCAGTTGATGTGGAGGATGTTAAGGCTATTCTCTTAAATAGTTTGCCATCAAAATACAACAATGTTATCTTTACCCTGAGTTAGCTACCTTCACAAATTCTGGATGAAATGATTGCAACATTGCTAGCAGAAGAAAAGAGAACCACTGAAGGTGATAAACAATCGAAACTTTCATTTTATGCAAGGAACAATCGCAATAGATCAACATGAGACAAAGAGGAAATAAAATGTCATTATTGCAAGAAGTTCGGTCATACAACTTGGAATTGTAGATAGTGAGCCAATGACGTTCTTAAGGGAAAGGTCAAAGATAGACAACATATATTTAGTGTAGCCATGATTGAAGATCCATCGGATGTTGACAGTGGTGAAGAAACTATTGAAGAAAATGGATTTTATGCATTTTAGAAAGCTCGTGCTTTGAAGATAGGAAGGGATTAGTTAACAACTCAAAATTGATTGTTGCCCAGTTAGTTCACGAGTTGTGGATCTAGGGAAAGATCACTCATTAGGTGGAGAGACATGCATATGGATTCCAGACTACTAGTGAGGTTACGCAAAATGCATGTGGATTTTTATTCAGTAATGGACTTCGAGAGATTCGTGATTCAGGAGTTCGGGGAGGTGGAATCTGGGAACTCAAGAATTCAACTCAGCAGCTACAACATTACGACGGTTATGAGGCAGCTTGATGGGGGTCAAACTAGTTTGGGAACAATATTCAAAGAAGAAGCTTCTAAAGGATTTTACTAATGTTTAGTGTTCAGTTTATGTGTTTTACATTCAGTATATGTATTTGATTTCAATTTGTTGTCTTTATGGAGTGTACACCTTATGGGGGTGTTAGAGATATAAGGCTTACCCATGTAATAAAGTCACTTTAGTGACTTTAGGTTAAAATATTAGGGTTTTCATCTTTTAGGGTTTTAGTCTCCTGGTTAAGGATTTGGTCTCTCGAGCTCTTTACAAGAGTGTGTACAATCATTGTTATATTGTATCGTTTAATAATAATATCGTTCAATGTTAATGGAGATCATGTTTTCAGTATCATAACCCTACCTAGGGTTTCTTTAGTTTATTCTGTTCTCATAATATTAGCATGTATTGTTCATATTTGAAAAGTAGAATTTTGGAAGTTGTAGCATCATATCAGAATTATGCACAAGTTATAGAAGGCTTGCATCAAGAAAATGTATCGATGAAGTTTAAATGTTACAGGCTAGAAGAGGATGGAATCCTCTTGCTCAGGGACAAAGTTTATGTTCCTAACACTCAATATTTGAGAAATTTAGTGTTAAAGAAGATGCATAATGTACTATATTCTAGTCATCCAAGATACCAGAAGACAATTACAGCAGTGAGAAGGTAGTATTTATGTGTGGGAATGAAAAAGGATGTGGTTGATTACATAGTTAGGTGCATGGAATGTTAGAAAGTGAAGATAGAGCAGAGGCATCCAGTGGGATTGTTACAACCATTGTCCATTCCTGAATGGAAATGGGAGGTAGTTACAATAGATTTTATCACCAAGTTGCTAACAAAAGAAAGGAAACATAATTCCTTCATGGTAGTGGTGGACAAGCTTACAAAGGCTGCACATTTTATTCTGGTGAAAACGATTCACAAGGCAGCCAACATTGCAGGGTTTAAAATGAAGGAGATTGTTAGGCTACATGGTGTGACTAAGGAAATAGTGTTAGATAGAGATCCCAAGTTCACTTCCAAATTTTGGAAGGGGTTTTTTAAGGGATTTGGGACTAATTTGAATTTCAGTACAACATATCACCCAGAGTCAAATGAGAAAACAAAGAGAACTAACATGATAAATGAAGACATGTTTGAGGATGTATGTAATGGAAAAGCCTTTCAAGTGGGAAGAATAGCTTCATCTAGTTGATTTTTCCTATAATAATGGGTATCGGGAATCATTGAAGATGAGTCTGCTTGAAGCTTTGTATGGAAGGAAATTCAACATGTCAATGATTTGGGACAACCCAGTAGATATAGTTGTTGTTGAGCCAGAATTGCTAAGGAAAATGAAAGAGCAAAGGGTAAAGATCAAGCAGAATTTAAAGGTTGCATAGGATAGGAAAAAGGGTTATGTAGATAAAAATAGGACACGCCAAGAATTTAAAGTGGGCTAGCATGTGTTTTTAAAAGTAAAGGATAAAAGAAGCTCGCTAAGATTGGGAAGTTACCCAAAGTTCACAGCAAGATATTGTGGGTCGTTTGAATTTTTAGAAAAGATAGGCCCAGTTCCATACATGCTTGCATTGCTTGCATTCATGAGAATTCATAATGTGTTTTATGTGTCTTTATTGAAGAAATATGTGCCCGATCCTAACCGCGTGATTGATTGGACTGTGATCCATGTGGTACATAAAGGGGGATTTCGAGTGGAACCAGTGCACATTCTGGATTGGGTAGTCAAAGTGTTATGGAAAAAATCCATCGAACTGGTAAAGGTTCAATGGACCTAGTACAATCCTAAATATGCTACATGGGATAACAAGGAGACCATGCACGAAGAGTACCCATAAATTTTGAAAAAAATTGAATGTACATAAGTATGCAAGGCTCCATTTTGTCAACTGGATTTCTTGGAGTCACATATCGGATATTTCTTGTCCAATCTATGTAGGTGCCCTGGAAAAGGAGTAGTACAGCCTGAGGAACTGTGGTGTAGAGAAGGGGGTACACTTCCTTGGGTTGTGCAGGTTGTGGGGAATTAGATTGATGGTTGGAATTGTTGCGGGAGTTGAACTTGCAAAAGTTTCAAGCATTATGATGTAAATTTTATATATGTATATTGATATGGTGTTGTGCACCGAGGGAGGTGCAATTTGTAGGGAGGGGTAATGTAACACCCCTGTTTATAATCCTCATTTTAGAAATGTGTAATTAAATACAATGTACAGTCACGGGCTCGAATATGTGTTTTGCAAACATTGTATATGATCGTAATAATAAAATAATTGTGACATTGGTTGCGGGTGGACACATACAAAGTAATTGGGGGCTAATTTTCCACAAGAGAGGGGAATTTCTAGGAATGTATAAGAAAGGGGTCTAAGGGGGGGCATTATTCATGGGTATAAATTCCAACCCACTTTCCTAAAATTATTGCTTTAAGTGAACTTTTATAATTTCCTTTTGAGTGTATGAGAGCCCAATCATTAAACACATGTAAGAGGGGTTGGTGGGAAAATCCACATCCCATAGTTATGAGGGTATGGGGGCTAAGTATTATCAATATTGGGGAATGTCAGTCAACTCTCCTAGGTAAAAGTGAAATTCAATTGGCCATTGTGGGCAGTTTTTGCATGCAAATTTTGGGCAAAAAGGGAGTGGAGAGAATTAGAGCTTGAGAGCAGCCATAGTAGGTGTTGTGGGAATCTTGTTGGAGTTGTTTTTGCATGAAAAAGCATGTTGTTAGACATGTAGAGAGGGATATTTTTTGTGTGAGATGTTTTCCTTGAACAATGGGTTGTTTTGTTAGTTTTTGGGGGCAACTAGCATAACTAGAGTCCCCGACATTAGAGATTCCTAGACAACCTTGTGTTGGAGCCCTAGAGGGAAGAGGTAAGGCCTAAGGGACTATGTGTAGTCAAGGGGGATCCCAATTACTTGGGTTGCATAGGTTGATGGAAAGAGAGCTAGAGGATTGGGATAGTTGTTATAAATTTGGTTGGTTTTGGGATCGTAGCCTGAGCTCGAGGGTGATTTGCTGCTAAGATTGGAGTAGCAAATCTACAATTGGGAGGAACATCCATACCCTATAGTCAATTGTTCACTTGTTGTTCAAAAGATAAGTGTTTATATATCTGTTTATCAATTTTATTCATGGGTTTTTATTGTTCTACATCAACTCTGAGTTTATGGAATTTTATATGTTGTTATGTATGAGTTTTAATTAGTTGCATTCATGCTATTAATTATTTTTGCTAGATGCATATGTTTATAATTGTTGTTAGAGTGCATTTATTTCATGTTATCGAAAAAAAAAATTATTGGTTATAGTGGGGAAACTTGTAACAAACATATATATATATAATGAAGAGACACCTCATATGAAAAGACATGCCTCTTATGAAAGGGCACCCTTGCGTGGGTATATATACAGCCCTCATTTCTCATTTGTAATCATCTCATATTTTCATGAGTTTCAGTGGACAAGAGTTTCAGAGGACAACAAAAGATGCAACCTGTTTGGGGAGCAACTGATTACTATATGTGGGGCATTTGACTTAGTCATTTGTAATGGGTTGGCTAAATGGGTGAATTCGGGTAATTTCACCTGCAATACCTAGAATGGAGCAAGTGTAGTAGACTATGCAATTTGCTCGCATGGCCTATGTGAGAAAATGGAAGAAGTTTTGATTGGTGAACAATTGTGGGAGTTGAAATCTGATCATAGACCGATCTATTTAAGTTTCACTTGGGTTGAACAACAGCAAAGTGGGACAAAAAATCAGTGCATTCAACAAACTCCTTCAAAGGGAAGAATTATTTTAACTATTTAACACGGAGAAAATTTTGTCCCAGGGCCTCCATAGTCTTGAGCTAACAAAGTTAATTCAAAGCACACTTACAAAATGCAAAAGAACAAAAAATAGGAAATCTGAAACAAATTGTTTTCTGGTTAATGCTTGTTTTGATGAGGAATGCAAAATAGCAAAGAAAACTTTGAAAGAGTCAAGCCAGAAAGAAATAAACATAAAAGCCTACAAGAAAATTGTAAGAAAGAAAAAAGTTGATTTCATGATCTCAAGGAGGGAGGAACTAATTTTCTTGGGGAAAAATAACCCCAAGTTATTTTGGAAGGAACTTCAAACGAGAAAGAAACAAACTGAAAATAATATCACAGCTTATCAATGGTTTGAGTATGCAAAGCAGCTTTATGAGCAAGATCCTAAGGTTGACCCCCCTCCCTTGGTCAACACTACTACTAAGCTCCTCATCATGCAAGAGATTGAGGTGGGTATCAAAAAGTTGGGGGTTGCAAAAGCAAAAGATTTAGTCGAACTCCAAGTAGAATATCTAAAATGGGGGTCAAAAACTATTGAACCTCACATTATGAAAATTTTCAACAACATCATTCAGCAGGGATTCCCTACAGATTGGACAACGAGTCTAGCAATACTGCTTTTCAAGAGTGGGGATGTCAACAATACCTCCAACTATAGGACTATAATGATAAACCCCTTGTTTGCAAAGTTATTCGGAAGTATGCTAGAAAATAGAATCAGCAGGTGGGTGGAAGAAAGAGATAAGCGCGCCAAAGGGAAAGCAGGTTTTAGACCTAAACACTCAATGATTGATCACGGTATAACTCTAGGGCACATCATTGAAAAAGTGTGGGAGAAAAAAGAGGAAGTCTTTTGTTGCTTTGTCAATTTCAAAAATGATTTTGACACGGTCCCTAAAGAGAAGCTTTGGCATAGAATGGAGGAACTTGGGGTTCCTATGCACCTTAGAGTAGTCGTCCATAGGCTTTATGAGGAGGTTAAAGTCAAAATCAGAACGTCAGCCAGTATCTTCGAAAGTTTTAGGAGTGATACAGGGGTCAAGCAAGGGTGCCCATTGTCCCCTACCCTTTTTGGTCTGTATATAGACAAACTTGAAGAGTGGTTAAACTTGCAGGAGGGTGATGGTTCTCTTTTGGGCGAGTTTGTGATAAGGATTTTCTTGTATGCAGATGACCTTATTCTGATTGTTAAATATTCTCTCGGGTTGAAAGAACACTTAATTCCCTTGAGCACTTTTGTAGTACAGTGGGGATGCAAGTCAATACTAGCAAGAGGAAAGTGGTAGTTTTCTCTAGCAAAAGAAAACAAAAGCATAATCAACATAAGTTCTACTTTGAAGGCAACACTCTTGATGAAGTGGCAGATTACAAATACCTTGGAATTGACTTCAACAAAAATCTAAGTTGGGAAGGTTGCAGAAAGAAAATAAATGTGGGAGGTTGGAAAGCGTTATATGCTTTCCAAAATAGGTGCAGAGAGGTAGAGCTATGGTATTGGAAGTCTATGCAAACTCTCTTTGGGATTTTAGTGATTCTGGTGGTTCTCTATGGTTGTGAAGTATGGGTGAGTAGTACATCTGACTTACAGTGGAAGCAAATTGAGAAGATTCAAAAACTCTTGATTACAAACAAGTTTAAAATTAAAAGTTCAGTTCCTTATGGTATCATGCTGAGTGAAATGGGGGTTGCTCCTATTGAAGCAATTTCTATGGTGCGTCTCATAAGATATCTAAAAAAAAAATGAGCAAATGGAAGACGATCGGTGGCCTAAGGTTGTCTTCAATGACATATTGTGCAAAAGAAAGAAGATGTGGATGCGGAAAAATATTAAATGGCTTAGAAAGTGAGATATTCACTTGAACAGGTTCCCTACGAACAGTAAAGAGATAAAGGATTTTGTTATTGATAGGTTCCACAAGTGATCCTGGGATGATAAAGGGCTAGGGAGAAAGAAAAAGTATTATATTAAATAGTTTAACCCCACTTACAACCACCATCAAAAAGTGTACATAGAGGCCAATATATCTTGGAGAGCCAAAACGTTTATTGCCCAATTAAGAACCAATTCCCATCAACTCCATTGTGAAATCGGGCGTTGGAAAAGACCAAAAGAAGCTTGGGAAGAAAGGGTGTGTATGTTCTGTAACTATGGAAAAGTGGAAACATAAAAACATTTCATTTTAGAGTGTGAAGCTTTCAAAGATAGCAGGGAATTTATGTAAGTATCTTGACAGCTAGCTCTTGGAATGATTTATTCAATGAGGGGACAGTGGAGAATGTGGGAGAGCTCATCATCAAGCTAAACAAGAAAAGGACTTAAATGCATAAATCAGTGTATGAGGTGGTTTATCCCATAGGCTATTGTTAGCCTCGTGGACTTTAAAATTTCTTTCTTTATTTATTTATCCTTATGGATTTCCTTATTATATCCTACTTAAATTGGATATTCTTATAGTTATCAAACAAGTTTGTTTGCTGCATTAGTATCAGAGCATTGTTTTTTTATCACAGTGATTGGCCATATAGTAGGCTTCTAGCCACACTGAAAAATATTCAAAGTTTATCTGACCTTTTCCTTGACCACCAAACGGTGTGTAGCCATTTAAAAAAATTAGTTCCCTTGAAGAAAAAAACAAGGTGATTCTGCTACAATTTTGAAGACCAGGATTTTATTATTATTTAAATAATCCTCTTTGACTTTGTCACTTCACTTTATTATTTAAATAATCATCTTTGACTTTGTCACTTCACTTTATTATTTAAATAATTTATTCTTTGCAAGCACTTTGACTTCTTTGACCTTTTGGGGCTTCAAGCCAACATATGAGGGCTTTGTAAGGCCATAACTCTCACACCGTGAGGAGTTATGTGATGTTCCACATACCACCAGAAATAGCATGACATGTATTATCCATCTAGAATAGTCTTACCTACAAAAATATCAAAACTCATACCATTATACATCAAAAAAACTTGGGTCCATTACCCAAACCTTTGTGCTACCGAATTTTCTTCAAGGGTTGACATTAATTACAACCAACCCAATTAATCAACAATCTCCCCCTTTAGCATTGATGGCAACACTCTGATGTAATATTGAAATCATATCACTCATGCTCCCCCTGGAACCATTCCTGCATCTCTGTGACCAACGCTCCCCCCGGAACCGTGCCTATGTCCTCTGCATCTGATAAATCTCTCCCCCTTTGTCATCAATGGCAAAGGTATCTTTCCATTCGGGGCTTCTCCTTCTAAATGATTCGTATGATCTCCCAACCTGAATTGTCCTCTTTATGCTGCTTCCTCATGTACATCTAAGACATATAAGATAAGCATTCAAAAACATTCATTTTGGAGTAGAAATAACTCTGAGTCTTTGGCGAAGATACTCAAAGGCTTCCCATGGAAGCGGTTTTGTAAATATGTATGCCACTGTTATGAGGAAAATCTCTCTATGGCTAGGGTAAACCACAACAGATGAAAATGACTGCAGAAATCAACTCTATCCCAACAACATGCTATATAAACCAATATGCAAGCGAGATAATAAAGAGGCCTACCTCGTCCAGATGTTCGATGAAGTCCACCATTGAGCAATTCGTCCCAAAGCTATATACATGCGACAAGTTCTCAACAAACAAGCAAAGCAAGCATATGGTGGTAATATAAAAGGTTAGCACATTAGATAGCATAATCCATTAATAAACATGACAAATACGCCCATGGAATAATAATTCATATATTTGCAAAATATCAATTGGATGGGAAAAGAGTATTTCTATTAATAAATTATCGGCAAAAGTGAAAATATTACATACTTCTGTGTCGGCACAGTTCGGAACTGAGAAACTAAGTTCCTTCCAGATGGGCCTCCACCACTTCAATCCTCCACCAAAGGCAAGCTCATAAGAGAGAAACAATGAGGCTCTCAATCAATAAGGGAAGAGCTTAGGGGTTGAACACTGTGTTCAGACTTAAAGGACAAAGGGATACAGACTCAATATGAAGTAAATAATTTCTCCAGAGTAACTTTTCTCTCAAAGTTGAATTCTTTCTCCTCTTTTCCATAGCTCGGAATTGGCCTCTTATAGCCTTCAAAATGGAATTGAAGAGTCAAGTTGGAACGTTTCCAGTATATGGAAAGCCAAGGATTAGATATCTCCTATTGTGACATGGAAACTCGACATTTAATTTTCATTTTCTAGCACAAATCCTGATGTATGCAGGTTGTAGTGGAGCAGCCCGCGTATACGCATGTTGTATAGTGTGCAAGATGCGTACATGTGGAAAAATTTGTATTTTTGTCTCTGGATTTTATCAACAGGGAAGATAAGTCTGCATAGGGAAATGGAATAAGGCCCTCTGTGCAAGATTGCATAGGGTGAGGAAAATATTTCTATAACAGATGCCCCCTAATCTGTGAGGTCAGAGGAGTATCTGTGATGGCTGAAATACATTAAAACAACCCAGAAGTGGAGTGGTAGGGAACCAACTGCACGAACTAGTTGCTCATTACATTCTTCACTGACTTTGCATACATTGTTGCCAATAAAATTACACTGCAGATCCATGTGAAAATATACCAAACAAGTGTCTGTGGCCATGAATAGGCAAATACAAATGCGGTTACATGTCAATAGCTCTCATAGTCACGAACAAGGCCCAATAGAACCAGTCTCAAAACCAATCTGAAGATATCTGTATACCATGGAGTACAATTTGATCTCCCATGATCATCGAAGTCATATAGGTACTGGTCCAATGAAAAGGAAGCAAAAGCTTAGGAAAGCTACGGCCACATAGTGATGTCTTCAAGTCTTCTACATAATCTACCAAGGGTGCAAGTCTACATAATGTGAATAAAGGAGTTGAGGTCGAACACAATGAGACATTGTTTGATTACCGGTCATTGAGGTATATCGTTGACAAACGTGAGACAGCCTACCGATAATGAAATTAGGTATCAAGGCACCGAGCACATTCTTACAAGTGTTAATAAAGGAGTCGGTGTCGAACACTTGAAGAATCCATTGATCAGGATACATTGATGTATTCCCAACTGTCGATGGTGAGAGAAACTTCCACTAATGACTGCAAGCCTCAAGGTACTCATAAGAATCTAGGTCTCATTTCCAAAATAAATGGGTTGAAGTCGATGGAAAGAGACCCACTGAAAGGAGAGCATTAAGGCATCTCTCATCAGTCAGCATGAGGTACAAGGCAGGAGCTTCATGATTTGGTGGAAATCAGACAAAGAACATGTTCACGAACCAACGACCATGTGCATCTTTCGCATGTGACAAGTGCAATCGATACACAAAAAAGACCCTCTGAATAGCAGCCAATGATGAAGACTGTTGACAAAGGCGAGGAAACCACCAATAAGGCTAATGGAATCCAAGACATTGCATGAATCCCAATGTGTGAATAGATGTCTTGCCATCGAACACAAGGGAAACCACCCAGTGAATGACAAATGATGAAATGTCGATTGTTGGGTTCAAGGTTACCTACCAATGATGAAATGTCGATTGTCGGGTTCAAGGTTACCTGCCAATGATGAAAGTAGGGACAAGGTGCATGATAGGACTACAGTATCATGTGATTCTGAGACAAACTAAGGGTATGGCCAACATGCAAAGTCAAGAGTTCTGAGAAGTGGTCGACACAGGTTGATAGATTTCCTTTGAACAAGAGCATGAGGCATATGGAGGACTCCGACAATATAGACTCAATGATGAAACCATGAGATGCAGGAGGAATCAATGAAATTCTCTATAGGGACTGGAAGAGTAACCAGTCAGTAGAGAAGACTCTGTAACAAGCTCAACTTCCTAAGGCCACGCTAATCCCAAAATTACGATGGTGAATGGACTCAATAACTTTGTGCTTTGTTCAAAGGCGACATGACTGCTACCAATACAAGATAATACTCCCTTCCCGCCCATCTTTTTTGTTTTTTCATAGACAAATGAATGTTATGATACAGAGGAGGAAACGAGTGTCACAAGTAAGAAAAACTAGTTCCAGCAGAGACCTATGCTCAATGCAGGGAAATGCATGTGGGAGATGGACACTCAGGGGAATGTTCCCTCCTAGGTATAGGGTGTCAAATTGTGAAGGATATAAACAAGGCTCTGTTTGGTTGAGGATGAAAAACTGCTGAGGAAATTGGTTTATAATGCAAAGCGAGAACCGGATATAGGCTCAATACTGCAAGAAAGGGCATGATATGCAATCACAACTTAACGCCAAAAAATGTCCTTTTTTATGTCATTTAGTCTACTTGGTGTGAAAAGTGGATAAACTTGTGTCAAATAGACATCTTTTCAAATCCAATTTACGAGTGTGAAAGAGACAAGTTCACTCAACAATCTTTTCACTTTTTGATAACAAGTTAGAAAAGATCCTAACTAAGACTTACAACCTTTCAAGTCCAAATTAATGAGTGTGAAAGGGACAAATCACTCGGCAATCTTTTTTATTTTTAAGGACGATTTGGAAAAGAGCTTAAATTAAATTCATGGATGATGTTCTAAGCAACATGTAATGGGGGAGGCCAAGGCTCCCGTGAAAGACTTTTGTGAAAGGTCATCAACTTAAAAAGAGCTGACACAAGCTTGGGATAACCCAAAGCTTTCCAAGTTGAGGAGGATAAAATACTTGCAGAGGTTACCTTATCTACAATATATCGAAGAATTCCCCTTATATAGAAGGGTGTAGAAGAAGGAAGTCGAGGCTCTACAAGATTATTCCAATCAAAGGAAACCACCCTAGGACTTGGAGGGAGCATACTCGAAGAGAGTGGAATGCTCCCTGGTGAAGAAGGTATAGAACTAGAAATGATAAGGACATGGTTGAAGGACGCATCACCCTCCAAAAGAAGAGTGGGATTGACCGAAGATTGCATCGAAAATTTCACTTCCTTAGGCTTGTCACTCTCCAAGATAAGAGTGGGATCGGCCGAAGATTGCATCGGCACAACCACTTCTTCAATCGTTGGTTGAATAGGATGCGTGACAACAAGGTCAAGAGATGCATCACTCCCAAAAATAGGAGTGGTGTCAGTCGAAGATTGCATCGACATGACCGTTGGTTGAACAGGATGCAAGACAACAAGTTCAAGGGATGCATCAACCCCTAAAGGAAGAGGGGTGTCATCCGAATATTTCACCGGCATGACTGTTGTATCAACCAAAGAAGGTTGGGAAGCCAAAGACGACTCAGAACCCGAAGGGATCTGAGTAAGGTGATATTCTTTGCAAATCCTACAAAGGAACTTGGGCTTACGTCTTACACATATAGGCTTATCAATCGTATGAATGCCCCCAGCATGACTTGCAGTGGCTGGTGACATGCTCCCAGCATGACTTGCAGAGGCTAGTAGCAAATCCCCAACATGACAAGCAGAGGTTTGTGATGAATCCCCAACATGACTAGTAGAGGTTGGTGATGTATCTATAGTGTGACTAGCGATGACTATACTTGTGCCCCCAGCATGACCTGTAGCGCTTGGTTGTTGGTCTTCAACATGAATAGTAGAGGTTGTCAACCTATCTCCAACATGACTAACAGAGGTTGGTGATATAATGCCAATATGTGGTTGACCCTCACAAGACGCAGTCAAAGAAGGTAGGGTCCAAGGATCACTAAAATAGGAAGTGCAGAAAGGAATGGACCTCCCTATCAAAACAGGCCTACTGGACATGGCATAAACATGATGACTCTGTTCCATGAAGTCGAAAGTACCCATAAGAGAATAATACATTCCAACACCGATATTCTTAGTTGTCAGCTGAGAATTGTCGATCACAAGGATCGATGGTCCAATAGATGCATTAGGACTAGAGCACACAAAGGATAACTGATCGATCGTCACAATCTTCCCTTCATGAGGAAAACAAAGAGTACGAAAGACAAACGAGATGACGGTGATCATAAAATAGGTCCAATTGCATCCTAGTAACAAGTTATAATCAAGAAGCGCATCAACTACCTCTACCTCCACCTCTACCGTCTTCCCACCTAACTGGATCGGAAAGGCAGGGAGAATACTGTGAGGGTGGAAGGAATGACCGTCAAAAGCAGTCAACATGTATGATGACTTGCAAAGAATTGGAGAACCGAGATCCTTCCAACAAATCAGGGACATCACACACATAGCAACGCCTTCATCAACAACCGCATGTTTGATGGTATACTTTGAGTACTCCACATGGATTTGGAAAGCCACATGGTAAGGCAAGTGAGGCATCACATCTGTGACATCAAACTTGATAACCTTTGAGCCACTCAGTTCTAGAGATCCTAAAGCAAAGAGTAAGGCATTCCTCTATGAAGGACACATCTTGAGTACCTCCAAAGTTGACATCGCATAAGGGGTTTGGTCCAGGTCCTCAACAATAGAGTAGTTATAGGCAACTCTAGCATTTGGATTATGGGTAGATATCTTGAGTACTCCTTTTGAAATACCAGGCGGTGGCTTTGGTTTCTCAATCTGTAATGTTATCTCCGGAGGAGTAGGAGATTCTAGACCAAGAATAGCTTGTTTAGAGCTATAATCTTGAGATCGATTGGCTACGTTAACTTTTCCATCGACCATATTGATACACAAATGGTCGCCATCTTGAAACGATGGGTTTTGACTCCCACCAGCCGCATTTTCGGTGTTTTAGGAGCTCAAGGCCATGTGGTAATTATGTGGGAATGGATTCGTCATTACGACAGGCGATAGAGATAATAGCCTCGCAGATTCTGCAAGTTTGGGGCACAAATGGGTAAGGTGATCATATGTGCAAAGGTTACAAGGAAACTTCACCTTACGTCTTTCTTGTTTGCCCTCTCCAAAATTATTACCCATATTCTCATTATTAGTATTGTCCTTGGGTTTATTACCATTTTTCCCACCCTTACGAGTATTATGTCCTTTCTTCTTATTCCCTCCTGGTTGTTGGTTACCATTTGGGTTGGCTGGCGATTGCACAGAGTGTACATCCACTGACTGAGTGGGGTTGGAAGACACAGATGAAGTTGGTCCTCCTGCAAACTGGTTAAGAGATAATTCTTCCATATGGCTTGTCACCGAGTCTGCAGATTTCACATTCGCGGCACCTACAATGCCATCAGCATGAGGTCTGGTCTTTTGTCTCGGGTCGTAAGTTGACCGCGGTGCATTAGGAAGAAAGTGGTATAACATCCTAGACTGAGCATATATCAAGTCTAACTGTTGGTCTCTAAAGATCACTTCTTCCTTAGTGGTAACCACGGAAGTGGTAACCACGAAAGTAGTAACGTCCTTTGAGATAACAGTGTGTAAAGACTTAAGAAACCATTCTAAAATAAAGGTCAAGGGTATAGGGGTCTTAATCAACCTCTTCCATCTATGCCACTCCTAGATATGGTCTGATATATGAGTAGCAGTATCCTGGCTTAAATTTGACAATAGTTCTAGGTCAGCATCATAATGAATGGGCAACTAGAAGTGATTGAGAAAAACCAACACCAACTGACTAAAAGTCCCATATGCCCCCCTAGGTAGCTCAATATACCATTTCATAGCAACTCCAATGAGGGTGTGTTGAAATAATCTTAATCAAATAGAATCGTCATTAAGGGAATTCGATGAGCACCAGAGGTGAAAGGTAGTGACGTGATCACCAGGATCCTCTCCATTCTTACCCTCGAACTTTGGGATGTTTGAAGGAAGCTTGGTGTGGACGGGGGGGCATGTAGGATCATGACTCATAGGGTCGTTCATTAACTTAGATAATTCTGGCAAATTAAGCATGGCCAGAAAAGGGAGACGGGGTTGTGACATCTGGCCCCAAGCTCCCGAGAAAGATTGTGCTTGATGAACTGCAAGCCATCTAGGGTTCTGGTAAACACCATGGCCCTATCTGGGATTATAAGGCCCTCCTCCAGGCTGATTCATAAAAGGTTGGTTGGGCATCATTCCGGAAGGAATGTTCTGTTGAGGGTTATAGAAATTTCCCCCAGCCGGATTGGATCCCTGGATGGGGGTTGCACAAAGCGTGAAACTGACCTCCTCCGAGTGGGAATTAGGAGGATAGAGGTGGATTCTTCATGCCAAATGTGTTGGTCAGAATCTGCACCGAGGAGGTAGGGTTGTAGGATGGAACTTGAGTTGAAGCTTGTCGGCCAAGTTGGTTGCTCCACCTAGAAGCAGGAGGGTTGGACACGGGGTTAAAAACAGGAATGCCTCCCATATTAGGAGTCGCTTGAGCGATCTGAGAACCACCAAATGAAAAAGGAGTGTAGGGAGGTGTACTGCCCCCAAGCTCGATGCTAGAATTAGGGCCACCAGCTGGGATGGAGTTTGAAAATTGCGAAGTGAAGTTGGGCATACCATAAGAAAAAGGACTAGAAGCCATAGGGATGGACTGAACATTATAGCCCAGTGAGTGGCCAAGAGACCCAAAAGGGCTTGAGACAGTAGCTTGAGCATTCACTGTAGGTCGAGCCATAGTAATGATAGGTGCCTCCGGCACTACAACCATTGATGTTGCAAGAGTCAAAGGGGTGCCATTAACTATAGTGGGTATGGGAGTCAAAGGGATCCTAGTATTCTGAAGACTAGGTTCAGTGCTCATCCTTGTAGAATCACAAGTCTGAACAGTGGATGTGTGTGTACCACTCCTAATAACTCTACGCCTTTTAGAAGGCAAAGACTCAAAATCCGATGGTAATTGTAACAAGCGACGGGACCGGCGGAGAGTTTGGTTCGACTCCACGATGACTTAAGACTCTAAAGATGAAATAT
>SNQJ01S0131055.1:8165-31126 GCA_010110895.2 Picea sitchensis | reverse complement strand
TACGTTGATCCGACTCCATTTCAGAGTTTCGGATACCGGGAGATTGAGAAGTCAAGAGTCGAGACTCTTCAACACAGGAGTCCCAGAGTTATGAAATCTGGAATCCCGAAATCCCGAAAGATGCACATCAACAAGAGTTTTTCATATTGGGAAATAACTCCATTTCAAAGTCCTAGATACCGGGAGTTGAAGTGTCGAAACACTTCACCACAGGAGTGTTGAAATGCTGAAACAGCGAAATGCAAAACCTTGAAATCCCGAAATAGACACATCTACCGGAGTTTCGGATATTGGGAGATTGAGAAGTCAAGAGTCGAGACTCTTCAACACAGGAAACCCGAATTCGCAAAATGCGAAATCGCGAAATGTCAAAGACTCTATACCAGAGGTTTGGATACCGGGAGTTGGATATGTCAAGGACTCTCATGACAGGAAGCCCGAAGTTGCGAAGTGCGAAAAACCAAAAATTTGATCTGACTCCATTTCAGAGTTTCACAGACCAGGAGGTGGAGGTGTCGAGAAATTTCACATCAAGAATTCCGAAATCGCGATATGTGAAAGCGCAAAGTGATCTGGGCTAACAGATCCAAGAGGTGAATGTGGTAGACCACGTCATAAAGGATAGGTGGAAGACTATGACACATGGCATGATCAGACAACGACAAGTGTCAAGTTGTTTTGGCATTTCAAGCCACTGGATTTCAAAATTCTGAGTGACATGTGGCAGCCACTCAGGTCACGACACGTCATCGAGTGACGCAATACTGACCTCACTCTGAGAGTTTTTGCTTCGGGAGTTTTAACTCCATCACTCCCCCAAAGTCCCGAAGGCTGAAGTCCTGGGGCAGAGGATATTCGTCCCATCACCACAGATTGTGGACCGTTGATCTGGAGATCGAAGAGCTGTAGAGAAGAGCTCGAACCGACAAGCTCCATTTCGGAGTTTAGAGGACCGCGACATGGAGCGTCAAGAAACTCTACCACAGGAATGTCAAAATCCTGAAATGTTGAAATGTGAATTAAATGCAAGATCCCACAGATCCAATCCAACGGTGCAGGTGAATTTAAGTATGATCGGAGGGATACTATTGCACTTCAGATTGTAACTGCCAGAAACAACTGATATCTTTTGCCAGAGGAATCAAACAGGCTTCAGTCTGATCTCCAGAGAAGGTGAAGAGGCTCGAGGCATCTTCCAGTGGAATGGAGATTATTCTTAGAGGTGATTGACAGATGGAAGAGTGTTGAAGCCTGTAACTGCAACAGAGAGGATTAGCTCGACTTTGATAGAGAAGACGAAGAGTCTCAATTGCCAGACAGGCTAAGGAATCTCAACTTAACACCCAGTGATGATGGACACATGGATCTAACTGCCAAAGAATATGAAGAGTGGCAATTATGATCAGGCAGAGCACTCGACATGGAGAGAGCATGCAGAAGCATGGAGCAATAGCATGCACAAGTTGTACAAAGAACATAAGTATGCAGAACAAAGAAGAGAGGTGGTGTTGTTGGTGTGAGGATTCAGGAGTGTAGAAGGAGGAGTGTACATGAGATGAAATAAAGAGCAGAGGAATGGTGGATTAAATGGAGATGGAAAACAATGCATAATGGGAGAAGAACATAAAGCATAGAGGAGTGTGCAGAAGACACTGATGCAGACATAGTAGCGTAGTGTAGAAGAACAGTGATAAGTCTGGGAATCCAATGATAAATATTGTATCACTATGATAAGTTTCATTAGAGAAATTTATATGTTAGGGTGGAAGGGAGGTGCTAGGGAGGACTTTTGTCCTCAGAGTTTCAAGTGGGTTCTTGAACATAGGGAGTTGTAGCTTTCATATGGTTGCAACCAGAAAAACTAGGTTGGCAGGGTGGTGCAAGGGAGAACTGGTGTTCTCTGTTTTACAGGTTGGTGACTGTATGATTGGAAGTTGGTGCTTCCATCCAGTTGGTGTTGGAACACCGGGGAGTTGGTGCTTCCCTCTAGTTGATGCTAGAGAAACCATGGAGTTGGTGCTAGAGAAACCAGAGAGTTGGTGCTCTCATCAAGTAGCATCTTGCAAAGTAGAGGTTGTAGCCTCATTATGAGTTGGTGTTCATATGTATGCTAATGTAAAGAATGTAAATATTACTTATCATATAAAGAAGAAAAGGTTTTTAACCCTTATGGGTTCCCTCGGGAAATATTTGTCTCTGTGTATCTCATATGTGTGACTGATGTTGAATGTGCTATTACTTATTTCCCTGAATTATTGTGATTATCATTGAGTGCTTTGTAAAGAGTTAAAATAAGCATAATTGTTTAAGCACGGTAACAACTCATTCACCCCCCCTCTTAGTTGTCCAACAATACCTTCAAGGATTTACCAATTAATCACAAAATGGAAATGTAAGATACATGTTACCTCAAGAATACAATTGCATTTAGATCAAAGCATCCACACATTTGAGTCCACACCAAAATAGCTCCAAATTCTTTATTATTCCAAAATGATTACAACAGTAGTACAATAGCTTGCCCAAGACTGAACTAACTCAATGAGGGAGGTTGACCCTGCTTAAATAGAAAATGGGGTGACAATTCCTAAATGAGCATGCACTAGGGTTAGGTTTAGGGTTTTGGTAATGCGTGGGTGATGAGGGAGTTGAGTTGCACACTAGTCAAAGGGTAGATGCGCTAGGGTTAAGGGGAGTAGAAGTGGAGTGATCTTAGGTAAAGAGTAGTGAAATGGCAGTGAAGGAGAGTGATGGGAGGTGTGAGTGGGAGTGAGGGGGAGTGAAGGTTTAGTTAGGGAATGCGTGGGCCCTTTAGGAGATGCGCCATGCTCTAGGAATACGCCACCTAGGAGAAGGGGTCGAGTTCCCACATTGGGATCTCCTCCTGACTCCATGTCACCTCAATCAAGTCGACCTTACCTCAGATGAACTCGCCCAAGCCTCTAGTCAACTGGGGACATGGAAAAAACATGTTCCAAACATGTTCCCCAGTTCTCCTAAAATTTAGGAGATTAATTTAATTACCCATTTTCCGTATTTTTCGAGTAATTTTGTTTTTTTAGCGATAATAATCACTTTTTTACCTCGAAAGATGGGAAATAGGGGTTTACATGATACTCTGGACTGGAAAACGACTGTAAATATGACATCTGACAATGTTTGATTCCATATTTTTTACATTTATTGACTCAGAATTAATAAATTCCATTTTTGCGGGAATTTAATTAATTCAGTAAAACTTTTAAAAACCTATCAAACCTAGCCGCAATTTCCAAATGACTCAATCAATATGTCCTAGTATGAGATCATATACATGTAGACACTAGACATTGGATTTTCCATGCCAAAACCTTCTCGCCAGCACATACTCCAGCTTTGGAGTCATTCTTGTGAGTGAAAAAACTTAGAAATTATTTAATCACTCACTAAGGCAAGCAGAAAAAATAATTAACAAGTAGAAAAAAAACACTCCAAAGTATGTGCTCACTCATGGTCTTAGGTGGCCAATATCCTTTTACAATGTCTCATACTTAGGACATTTATTACAATGGTGTAAATGCGAGAAAAAAGGGTCTTTTGCAAGACCGGATGAACTCTAAACTCTGCATATATGACCATTGATTGCTCAATATTTGGAAGCTCTTCAAGAAATCAATCTTGTGCAAACTGGTGGATAACAGGTTGAAGCCATTCCAACTCTGAATGATACAGATTCGGTAATAATAAACTTATTGGAAGAAAACATCCTATCGAGATTTGGTTGTCCTCGAAAAATAGTCATTGACAACGCTCAATATTTTAAGTCTATGGAAATGGTCAATTTCTGCCAGAAGTACAATATTATTTTAGGTCATTCTACAGACTATTATCCTCAGGTAAATCGATTGGTCAAATCATCTAACAAGATCCTGGTGACTCTAATAAAAAAAGTGTTGACAGAAAATAAAAAAATCTTGGCACATCCACCTAAAGTATGCCCTATGGGCAAACTGAATCTACACCAAGAAATCGATAGGTATGTCCCCTTTTCAATTGGTTTATGGTATTGACGTTGTCCTTCCTATGAATATTTCTCTTCCTGTGATGAAACTCTGGCAAGATGAAAATCAAGAGCCAAATGACGTTACAATAAGGATGAATCAAACCATCGAAGTCCGACAAAATAGATGTTGGACACACCGACTACACTGAGAGGGGGGGGGGGTGAACAGTTTAAGGCTCTTTTCCAAAAACTTCCCTCTTACACAAAAATCATTAGTTAGCAATCACCATTTACTCATTACTTATTGTTTTCATTTATAAACAGTTAAATGTGAACATATATCAGCAATATATCATCAACAAATCATCACCACAAGGAACAAAAAGAACACAAGATGTATGTACAATTTTCTTTTTATTACGGACTACAATCCTTGGGTTTATCAACAACAAATTATTAGACTACAACTCTACAAGAGCACCATCTCTATAATGAAAAACTCAACTTACACACTCAGCACCAACTAAGATGAGTCCACAATCCTCAATAGATATCAATCTGTCAATAGGTATGCGACTTGTTGTTAGTGTAGCATGCATATGTACGCACCCTACCAGTAGTACAACTCACGTATGTACATGGCCAGTCTGTATTACAGCCTGCGTATCACTTCTGAGAACTTAGGGTTTTCTCTTCAAGATGAACTCAAATCCTCTGCAAACTTCAATCACATTCTCTTCTATCTCGCATTGTCCAATCTGACCCATAACCAGTCACAACACATCCAAGCTCTCCAACAACTTACTCATGTTCCTCAATAATACAATATGAATGCTACTCAATCATGTATAAGAAATCACCATACTATAGCAATCATATCAGCACTAAATCATAAGTGTGTTGCTCACTCCATCAACCAACACAAATCACATCACAAAAACCATACTAATAATTCCTTAAGCATTCACCACACAACAAGCAATAGTATTCATCAAGACAACAATGTAAGCATACCATAATTTCTATGGAAAATATGAGCCCATAGAATGTAGATCTGGAACCTGCTTCAGTCTTCAAGAGCCTAGCACCAACTCACACACAAATCTACATTACTTCATCCACTGTACGTGGCATGTCCTCATTCAATCCACGAATGTATGCACCCTGGCTCACTACAACCTGCGTATACCTTAGAAACTAGGGTTTCTGAACTTCTGAGACTTTTGTCGTCATGATCTTTGACTTACCGAAACTTTGATGCATCCATGACATCCTCTAGACAATCTCCCTCTCAGAATAGATCTTCAATACATGCTCAATAGATACACAAGAGATTCTTTTCACAAGAGACCCTTGCCTCTTATTTATACTCTCCAAGTAGCTTCCTTAAAAACATCTTCTAGGTCACTTAACCCACTCCTAGGTCACTTAACCCATTTCTAGGTCACTTAACCTATTTTCCTCATTTTTAGGGTTAACCACTTTCCATAAATAGAAAGTTCTTCATTTCTTCATCATTTAAATATTCCTCCTTGACTTTGTCACTTTTCTTTACCATTTAAATAATATTTTCTTCTTTTCAAGAACTTTGACTTCTTTGACCTCTTGGGGCTCAAACCAACATATGAGGGTCCTTCATCTTTGTAGGGCCATAACTCTCAAACTATGAGGAGTTATGTGACATTCCACATACCATTGGAAATGGAATGAAAATCACTATCCATCTAGGATAGTTTCACCAACAACTTCATTGATATTCATCTCATTATTCCACATGTAAGCATGGGTTCTCCAACCATACTTCTAGGATAACTCAACTGTAAAGCGTCTTACCGTAAGGGATTTCACCATAAGGGGACCACTTTGGAGTTCATCCATTTGTACACCTTATCAACCATGATAAGACAATAATGATTCATCTTTACATCCATCCAACAATGTATCATATACTAATGAAACACATCAATCCATATTCATCTATGCATCATATCAATTACATCATATGACTATGATTCCACTTGGCATCTATCCATTTTAATTAAGGAAAATACATATTACATTTGACATCAATCATCAATCAATAAATGCTTTGGCATCAATCAATCCCTTGACATCAATCAATAAATCAATCATCCTTTGGCATCAATCAATCCCTTGACACCAATTAATTAAACCTTTGGCATAAATGACAACATGATCCAACAATATCCCCCTTTCACAATGATGGAAATAACAACATTGATGTCAAGACCAATCATTGATGTCAACATGTATACAAGGCATGCTCTACATCAATAGTCATCAATCACATCAATGTGACTATCTCTCCCCATCAGTAATCATCAATCACATCAATGTTACTATCTCTCCCCCTTTGACATCAATGGAAAAGGTTCATTCTCCCCTTGGGGTTTCTCCCCCTGCTTGAACTCTCCTTGGGGATGTTCCCCCTGTCTGAATGCCTTTAATATTCCTTTTAATAATCTCTCCCCTTTTGAACAAGGGATATCACTCTGATGTAATGTTGACGATACATCGCTTATACTCCCCCCTGTGACCATCACTCCCCGTGGAATTATGCCTATGTGCTCTTTCTCCAAGTATAGGGCTCTTTCCTCCTAGAATCATGGGAATAAGAATGATTCCCCCTATGGGTATGTCTTCCCCTATCTTCTCTGCAATATGAAAAATATGCTACCACTGCAATATGCTTCTGCTGCAAATTCTACTGCTCAGCGAATCATGGATCAATCGCTCTTTCTATGAAGATCCTTGGACCTGTTCATGCATCAAACTCATGCCATACCATACATCATAACATAAAATATATGTCAACAATTAAATAGAGAATCATGAACAAAAGCATCAAATAAGTACATCATGTACCAAAATGTGTGCCCACCATGCACAACATCCATGTACATCAATACCATAGAATGTACCAAAAGATATCATCAATGGAATGTATCAACCATATGCCTCTATCAACATGCCAACCATGTGCATATACTAATATGCCAACCATGTGAAACTTTCATATCACTCATGATATGTCTTCACCATGAACCAAGTGCCACAATCATGTATCTCAATCAATCAAGTGTCTCATCATATCATCCAATACATCATGTACCAAGTAATAGCAATGGTATACTTTTAGCCAAGTACTTATCATCCAAACATATACCATATATGAGTGTACCAAACATGTACATCAACATGTATCACCACTTGTACCAAGAAAGTGCATCAACCATGCACCAATACCACAACAAAATGAATCCTCATACATGTATGCCAAATCCACCACAAAACATGTTCCAATCAAACTGCTAGTAGGTGCTTCTACCATTGTACTAGAAATGTACCAATCATGCATAAACTATAGATCAATCTATGACTCGTCAATGATGTACAACATGATCACCTCATCAACTCCCCAACTACATGTCCCAATATGTGTTCCAACCATATTCCAAATGCATGCAACAAGTTATCCAACAAGTAATCTTCCAATAATACATCATAAGATATATCAAAAAAACTCAAAATATGTACCAGCCATGTACCCCAACAGATCAGCCTCAATCCTCCATTCATCATGGGTTAGTGCCATGCATCCAAGATAACCTTTCATTTTATATCATCACTTTACATAATCCAATATGTAATCATGAAAACCTACAACAAAGAATGTCATAACTTGCAACAAACTATGTCAAACCCTACAACATAGAGTTATACCATCACATCAAGCTTCAACCCATGTGTATAGCTTTTTTCCCAAGACTTTACCAAATATACGTGGTCTGTTGCATAGATAACTCATGTATGTATGCGACCTATTCAAGGTCAGCCTGGGTATGTACACAACTGTTACCACTGTCACTCATGTATGCTTCATTAGATGACACACTTGATCCTCCCTTAAGGATTCCATTTTTCTCTGGTTGTTCAGTATTCTTCGCCCACTTCTCAAGGTGTCCCTGCTTCTCAGAACTTGAGCTTTGAGCTTCTATATTTTCAAATATGTCTCCCTTCCTTACTTCATTCCTTCTTCTAGTCATGCTATGTGAAGTCCTCATCATGGAATTTCTTCTTGTGTTCCAACAATCCTGGGATTTGTGACCAAATCCACTACAACTGTAGAATCTCATGCTGTGACAGTGAAAAAAAGTGTGTCTTACTTGATCACATCTCCAACACCTTATGGTGTTATGAAATCTTCCATTATCTCTTCTTGCATAATATTTGCATTCCAAATTTTTGTGACCATATTCATTACATGAATAACATTGACCATAAAAAATACTTTCATACCTTTTCTTTGGTGTCCATCTTCTTTGAGGTGTAAGGATGGATTCTAGATGTCTTCCTTGCTTTGTTCTTTTGAAACTTTCATTCCCTTGTGTAGATGGTTGACTTGCAACATTATCTTCATCCTTTTAGAGTGAGGGACTTTCCTCATTCTTATTTGAGGTGCTAGCTTCAACATGTGTAGCTTCTCTCTTGTATCCAAGACCTGATTTATCATTTGGTGATCTTTGACTTTCCAAGATCTCATCCAAGATTTGTGAGCTATTCAAGAATTTGTTTGTCTTCTCTACTTTATTTATAATATCAACAACTTCAGCTTCTAACTTAGGACATGACTCTTCCTTTTCATTTATTTGATTCTTCAATAGTTCCTCTACCCTTTTGGCTTCTTCAATTTGGGTCTTGAGATGGACAATAATTTCAACACTTTTTATAATTTCATCATCTACCTTCTTATCTTATTTTTCATTCTTTAGTCTTGTGATCTCTTCTTCATTTTCTTCTAATTTAGTCTTTTTACTCTCTTCTTGTTCTTTGAGCCTTTCCTTTAACTTCAAGATGTTCCTTTGACTCTTCTTAAGAAACCTTTTAGTGTTATCCGAAAGATAGCTATAGTCTATATAATATTGGTCATTGCTATATTCATATAGACCCCCTTCAACTTTATTTTGAAGTTCTGATAGTTCTTCTTCTATTCTTTCCATGGGATAACTTCCATCATACTCTAAACAAACTATTTCTATATTTTCTTCTTCACTTGTAGAGAAAAACTCAACATCATCACATTTTGAATCATTGCAATCAAGGGTTTTTGAGGATTCTTTACCTTCATTTGAAATGTCTTCAAGATATTCCTTTTTGCCAACATCATCACATGATTCCTTGCCTTCATTTGAAATATCTTCAATATCTTCCTTTTTGCCAACATCATCACATTTATAAATAATTCAATCAAGAGTTTTTGGAGATTCTTTACCTTTAATGATCTTGATAGAGTGATCTTCAATATTTTCTTTCTTGCTTTTGATATGTCTCCTCTAGACTTAGCCATAGATCCTTGGCGGAAGTGCATTGTCCCATGCTCTCTTTGATATGGCTTGAGAGTCCACTAAGAATGGTCTTGAGAGACAATGCATCATTTGTCTTTCCTTCCCTTTGAGCTGCAAACTTTGACTTGTTATTCAAGGAAACTGATCCACGAATGGTTGCCTTCCAAATACCCAATCCCATTTCCTTCAAATGCATCTCATCTCTATTCTCCATGTAGAATAATTTTCCTCATCAAGGATTGGAACTTCATCATCCATTTGTGTGTCTATGGATCTCCTTCAAGATTTTTAAGGCTTATAGTGAAGGCCCACTTTGATACCAATTGTTGGACACACCGACTACACTGAGAGGGGGGGTTGAATAGTGTAGGGATAATTTCCCAAAACTTCCCTCTTACACAAAACTCTTTAGTTAGCAATCACCATTTACTTAGTACTTATTGTTTTCATTTATAATCAGTTAAATGTGAACATATATCAACAACATATATTAGCAATATATCATCAACAAATCATCACCACAAGGAAAAAAAAGAACACAAGATGTATGTGCAATTTTCTTTTTAGTACGGACTACAATCCTTGGGTTTATCAACAACAACTGAATAGAGTACAACTCTACAAGAGTACCAACTCTATAATGTAAGACTCAACTTACACACTCAGCACCAACTGAGATGAGGCAACAATCCTCAACATATATCAATCTATCAACAGGTATGCGACCTGTCGGTAGTGCAACATGTGTATGTACGCACCCTACCAATAGCACAACTCGCATATGTATGAAACCAGTTTGTACTACAACCTGCGTATCACTTTTGAGCACATAGAGTTTTCTCATCAAGATGAACTCAGATCCTCTGCAACCTTCAATCAAAATATCTTCTGTCTCTCATTGTCCAATCTGACCAATAACCAGTCACAACACATCCAAGGTCTCCAACAACTTACTCATGTTACTCAACAATAAAATATGAATGATACTCAATCATGTATAAGCAATCAACATACTATAGCAGTCATATCAACACTGAATCATAAGAGTGTTGCTCACTACATCAACCAACATAAATCACATCACAACATCCATACCAAGAATTCCTTAAGAATTCACCACACAACAAGCAATAGTATCAATCAAGACAACAATGTAACCATACCATAATTTCTATGGCATATCTGAGCCCATAGAATGTAGATCTGGAACCTACTTCAGTCTTCAAGAGCTTGGAACCAGCTCACACACAATCTACATGACTTCATCCACTATACGCTCCATGTCCTCATTCATCCCACGTATGTACGCGCCTTGGCTCATTACAACCCGCGTATACCTCAGAAACTAGGGTTTCTGAACTTCCTATACTTTTGTCATCATGATCTCTAACTTACCGAAACTTTGATGTGTCCATGAGATCCTCTAGACAATCTCCCTCTTAGAATAGATCTTCAATACTTGCTCAAGAGATACACAAGAGATGTTTTTCACAAGAGACCCTTGCATCTTATTTATACTATCCAAGTAGCTTCCTTAGAAGCATCTTCTAGGTCACTTAACCCACTCCTAGGTCACTTAACCCATTTCTAGGCCACTTAACCTATTTTCCTCATTTTTAGGGTTAACCACTTTCCATAAATAGAAAGTTCTTCATTTCTTCATCATTTAAATATTCCTCCTTCACTTTGTCACTTTTCTTTACCATTTAAATAATAATTTATTCTTTTCAAGAACTTTGACTTCTTTTCCCTCTTGGGGCTTCAAGACAACATATCTTCATAGGGCCATAACTCTCAAACTATGAGGATTTATGTGACATTCCACATACCACTGGAAATGGCATGACGATCACTATCGATCTAGCATAGTTTTACAAACAACTTCACTGATATTCATCTCATTATTCCACATATAAGCATGGGTTCTCCAACCATACTTCTAGGATATATCAACCGTAAAGCGTCTTCCCTTGAGAGATTTCAACATAAGGGGACCACTTTGGAGTTCATCCATTTGTACACCTTATCAACCATGATAATACAATAATGATTCATCTTTACATCCATCCAACAATGTGTCATATACTAATGAAACACATCGATCCATCTTCATCTATGCATCATATCAATAACATCATATGACTATGATTCCACTTGGAATCTATCCATTTTCATCAAGGACAATACATACTACATTTGACATCAATCATCAATCAATCAATCATTTGGCATCAATCAATCCCTTGACATCAATCAATCAATCATCCTTTGGCATCAATCATTCCCTTGACATAAATTAATTAAACCTTTGGCATCAATCAATCCCTTAACATCAATTAATTAAACCTTTGGAATCAATGACAACATGATCCAACAATAGAGTGGAAGTAGATGATAAACTTCAAAAGTACCGGGATCATATGAAGGCCCTTTTCGATAAAAAAAACTAAAGATAGGGAGTTTCTTCCTAGCGATCTAGTTTTAAAGTGGGATACTAGAAAATAAGATGTAGGGAAACATGGAAAGTTCTATCATATCTGGTTCGGACCATTCAAAATTGCAGCTGCTGAGGGAAAAAACTCTTTCTTACTAGAAAATCTTGGTGGAGAAATCCTTGATGCTCCTATCAACGGGCGTTACTTAAAACATTTCATGTAGTAGTCATATTTCAGATCTCCATTGTATATATCGGTTTGGATCGACATTCGTTTTTTCAATTTGCAAATTTTCTTTTATTTTGTAAACTATACAAGTCATTTGATCATTTGTTGTATATATTTTCAATAAATCATGTTTACTTGACATCATCAAAACAAAATATAAAAACATATATATCACATACCACCTCTATTATATGGAATTTTTTGACATTTCACATTTTATTCTTATGAAGAATATATCTTGTTGAACGATATGTGAGGATGAATAAGAATCCGACACTCATTTTTCAAACATTCAATGTCTCTCAAAACAGGCGATGAATTAATGATTTGCTTGATTGAAAGTTCAAAGGGAAACAAGTTTTGAGTTCTTTCCTTCCTAGTTCGAATAAAATTTAAGGAATTCTTTGAAATAAATGGGAAGGAAGTTTCACTCATAATAATACTATAGTCCAACCAAAAAATCAGAGAGGTATAAAATTACAACTTAAAGGGTCGTACTGATAAATTCTAAAGCCATCTCTGAATTAAAAATAAAATAAAAATAAACCATCTAGAAGGAAGTTTGAATTAAATACACAAACTTATGTGGGATTGGGATTTTTGCGTCAGGTCTTTCGAATCCTCATTTGGTTAATTTTTCCTATCCCCAAGTTCTTATCCACTTAATATTTCCTTTATCCTTTATTAATCTTCATAAAGAGAAAGAAGCTCACCTTTACTCTGAGAATTCAAAAACATATTTTCAAAACAATGTTAGGTGAAAATCTTTATCCTCCTTTGACTTCAATTGAAAAAGTATGTCTAGGTTAATCCTAATAATTTTATCTCTTTTACGAGACTTTAAATTGAATAATTTTCTCAAGTTTGATCCCTAAAAATATTTATATTCCCATAAATTTCTCCCCTATAGGCGAAGGTGTATTGAAAATTGGAAGAGAGTTAGTTTCAGAGTATTCTCAAAATCGTTGACAGACCTTCTTTTCAAAAAATTTAAATAGATATCATCCCTTGTATGATATATATAGATTGATTTCCCCCACTTCAAAATGTTAAAATATAAGATAGATGGTGAAAGGAAATTCATAATTCGATTTCCCCCATCTAGTCCAAAAGAGATGATGAAAGGAAATTGATATAATTATTTCCCTCATCTCAACAAAGTACAAAAGTATTGATTGAAGTGGTGAAAGGAAATTCAATGGGAGAAGTTGATAGCTTCACCAAGCTAATTAATAGGCTCGCTGGTAGTGAAGCAATATCTATGATATCTGTGCGGCTGTCATACATATCCATATAACATACTCTGTCTTCTAGTTCTCTTTCTAGTGATATTTACACTCTGAACCAACTAGGGGCTCCCTAAATAAACTATTACATCTGCTTAAACTTGATGCAAACGAAGTCGGTTCGAGTCTTATATTTCGGTTAAATTTATTTGCATTATCTTAAACAATTCTAGAATCAGTTTTAAGAAAAGGAAACTTTAAATAGCTTTACTTAAGAGCAATTACTTGAGTATGTTTCGAAGTTTCTCGAGATTTGGTTAAGTTCGTTCTTCTATGAATGATTAATTCTTGAGTAAAATTGGAAAATGTTTTCAAAAAAGTAGTAATGACTCCATTTACGCAATAAAGGGACTTGTTCTATTGTTCTTTCGTGCCTCACAGGGAGCCATAATCCCCATATGGAGACTATGTTGGAACACACACAATTTTGAACTTTTGAGTTTTATAGTTTTCTCCTTTTAGGAATAAAATTTTACAAAAAATGGTATTTTAATTTTAAATCAAATTCATTGGTTGTCATTTAATAATAAAGAACGTACATTATTCGTCATCGATGAGTTCCATTGATTTGATCAAACAATCCTAATAATCTTCATATTTATGGAGCCACCTGAGTTTTAAAGAATAAGTCCCTGACGGTCGCTTCAGAGCTCCGCGCTTCGGATGTTCCCATAAGTCTAAATGATAAAAACCCTGAAGCTCCAAAACTCGAAAATAACAACTCACCATAAACCTTAAAGAACTCATGAACATGAGTCATAAGACACATGTCCTTTAAATCTTTCATAATATAACACGTGGCACTTTTTTTTAAAGTTTCCGTTGGATGATTCACACGCTCTCGAGTGACACATGGCACCTATCATTTCTTGACACGTCATCTAGAATGAAGTCATGTCTGCCACGTCACTCTCGGAGATGGATCTTCGAGAGTTTAACAAAGAGTGAGTTCACAAATCACCAAAGTTTCAAAACGTCGAAACATTGGACAATTCAAAGAGTGAAAATAAATTAATAAATCATTTAATAACAAAAGTTAAACCCGATTAATTAATACTTAAAGGAGATTACCCAAAAATTATGTACTTCACAGTATCGGAATCCCATGAATTTATCTTATACTATATCCAAAATCCACAAATTTTGAACTTCCTAAACACTTGAATTTAATTCAACGTTTTAAAATGTGATTAATTAAGTTGTAAAAGAGATTATTCAAAGATTAACTATTCCATGGATTTGGGATTTGGGATATTTCCACCCTGTCACATACAAATCTCCCGAACGTGAACCATCGAAGTATCAATGGAATTTATGATCGATTACAGGTAATGATTTCAAATGAAGATCGCGGATCTCCAGGTAGTCAATTCCATTGAGGGTAATAAATTCCTCATCAGTGAGTCTATATGAAAATTGATAAACTCTTGTTTGAATAAAATAACTTTAATTTCAAAATCATTTTCACCTTTTTCAATTAGCAGTTTTATCTTTTGAAAAAACTCAAAGACTTCCTCTGTAATAGGTAACCTCACTCTGTTTCCTTAGATATTATGGCACCATGGAAAATGGAAAAAAATCCTGATGTAGCAGGAGATGATTCAAACCTGAATGCAGACATTCTTTCAAACACTACTTCGCGAGTCGCGGACACCATTAAAACTTGGACACAAGTTTTTTAGATCCTAGAGTGAGAAATCATCAACTATCCAGATGAATCCGCCGAAGAGGATGATGACTCTTATGCAGCTAAGTTTAGACATATAGCATAGTCGAAGTTGCACAAGATAGTTGAACAACCGAGAATCATGACTTGCAACGATATGATAAGTTGCGCCCTGGAACATGTTGATATCCAGACCAAGAGCATCATCAACCACCAACAGATTGTCGTCGTCTCTTTTTGATGAGAACATATGCAAGTAATGTTTAAACTCTCTCCTTCTCCTAAATTCACCTACAATTCCACATTCCTTCTAGAGTTTGAGAGAAAAGAATGTGTCCAATACGCTAGGAGCAATCATGATATAGTCAAGACCTAGTGGGGACATTCATAGAGATTCAGAATCGATGCTCATGGCACGTACACCACAACATGTCTAGACACTCATATGTTGTATGTGGCTATGATTCTCTGTTGCCTATTTGGGAAGAAGAGACCTACACATTTCTCAATGGAATGGGTAGCCATCATGAACGAGGTAGCCGAGGGTTACACTTTAAATTGGGCCAAAATTTTGTCGGATAATTTGGCCAAAGAATTTTTTTATTATAAAACAGTTAAATCAAAAGGGCACCCTACCCCTTTTTACATGTCTGCATATGTTATTGATTCCATCTGCTTCATGACCCCTTTTCCCTTGATGAACTGGAGTTGGACCCCAACTAGTTTTGAGCCTATTCATTTTTATCACTCCAAGTTATGGGAGGATAAAGCTAAGGATTTATTTTATGAAATATGTCACAATGTCACAGTACCTATTCACATAGTCAGTTATGGTCACCTGCCTCTCTGGATTTCAGAGAGGATTATGGGAAACCTAGGCAAGCTCACAGATTGGTTCATTGAGGAGAATTTCTCCTACATTATAGTTTTTGGTTGCTCGGTTCCTCCTCATGCTTTCCCACAATTTTTACCCGACTGGTTGGTGTGCAGAGAAGTGGAATACCAGACAATGGCGGTAGGTATCAACAAGGAGCTCAAAGCAAATGAGAAAAAGGTATGTTCAACCTTCCCCATTCAAGTTGGCATGTTTACATTATTGTATTTTGGTCACTCTAAAGTTGAGGACGTGACTCTAGAGGATGTTAAATTGGTTGACATCGAGTTCAAGAAACATGATCCACATAAGACAGTGGAAAACCATATGGCTTAGCTCAACATGAAACGATACACACATGAGAATTCCCCGTATGGAGAAATATTTAGGTGGGTGAGATATTATGAGGAAGTCCAAAGAAGATTCCTAACCTTGCCCCCAGACCAACAAGTTGGTCCTCAGATTTCAGAAACACAAGAGGAACAGTCTGCCAAAGATACTGCAGGGAGAATCAATAGCCAAGCCTCCTTCACAAGAAGCTAAGTCTACAGGATCTAAGTCAGGATCCTCCACTAAACCCAAATCTGAAAAGGTCCCCAGAAGCCTAGAAGTATTAATTTAGGAGATAAGAAAGTCACTATCAAAACTAAATGATACACAGGTAGTATCACACAAGTATTATTTTAGGAGATAAGAAAGTCACTATCAAAACTAAATGATACACAGGTAGTATCACAATTCGAGGCCTTCATGAATCTAGGACAAATTGTACTCATTCAACAATAGCAAATCCTATTGGCACCCTCAATACATCATGACAACAACATTCCATTGAAGTTGCCTCTCCCATTGCATCATTAACCCTCTACAGACCAGCTTCAGAAATCCTAATTACAGACTCACTTTTGTAGGTGACCTGTACTCCCCATATTTTTTCAAAGAGATGCCTCCTTTAGATTTCGTTTTTAGTAAGAAATGGAAATCCATCTTGAAAAGAGAATCTAACCAAAAGGATGGAGTCATAACTAAAAGGAAAATACTGGTGTATGAAGGGAATGACCAGGATGGTCCAGAATTTGCTAAGGAAATTGTAGGTTCGTTAGGTTCTTTTTTCACTGCCAATCAATGGTCGGTGTAAAATTTGATCGAATAACTGCGACATAAGTTCCTATTGGTAGAACACTTGAAAAATCATATATATACTACTGTGCAAGGTATCTGAAACAAAATGAACCAAGATTTCGAGAAAGTCAAGGCTAGTGATCGGCAACAAATTAAACAGCTTCAAGATAACCTTGAACTTCTTCTTTAAAGTTCACAGACCAACCAAATTATGGTCACTCAGTGTGACAGGTTGATAAAGCAGTTGTAGGCCATATTGACCCTAACTGAAATCACAACGATAAACATCTCGACCTTCAAAACTCAAGCATTGGAAATCAATGAGAAGCTGGAAGCTGCCCAACAAGATCTTTATTTGAAAGTAGATGCCATCCAGAAATGCTATCAGGAAATAAACCTTTCCCTAAAGGATATCTATGTCAAGGAAAAAGAGGCTCGCTCATCCTGGTCTAAGTTTCAAGAAGTCCCCATATTGATGCAGAAAGCTAATGTCCCTAATTTTCCTCTTCTCTCTTATTTTGAACAATTAAGAGGTGAGATGGCCCTAAAGGTATGGGAAACGAATCTAGAAGAATGTAAGAAATTTTCCAGAGAGGTGAAAGAAGATTTTCTAGAGGCAGTGTCATCATTAAACAAAAATATGATTGAGTTTGAGGGGAGTAATATCTCAGAATCCCTGGGGAAAATTGAGATAGAAATGAACCTGCAAAATTCCAGAAAGAACAAAGAAGAAACTCTGGCATCCATTCAAGGAATGAGCTAGATTGATCTTATTAAAATCAATAAATGTCTATTTAATCCAATTCGATAGTTTCAGGCCACAATCCAAGAAGTGAACAATATCCAAGAAAAGTTGCCCCAAATACAAAGGAAATTATTTTCCTTTGAAGTAAATGAAAGGATTGAGCCCTCAAGGTTCATGGTGGAATTGATGGATAGATGCACCCAATGAATTGAACATTGAAAAGCAAGCATAATTGGGAGCAAGTGAGAAAATGTGCACAGTGTCCTTTCCCTCCACCCTCTCTACCTTTCACCTTCCAACAGTCACTTACCTCGTTCACCCGCATTCTAACCTCCATTTATCCCACCTCATCACCATACCCTTGTTCCCTCATCATTATTTACATACACGGTTACTCTTCCCTGTGACCATTATCCATCCCTTGACGATCCAATGTTGTGTTATTCGTTTGATTATCCTCCCCCCCATGACCTCAATTGTAATTCATTGCCCCGCTGAATATATCCGAAGGGACATATGACAATGAAATTAAATGGCCAAGATAGTATGCCAAATGATTAAGGTGTCCCTAATGACATGTGTACCCAGCCCAAAGGACTAAGGAAAAGGAGCGCTTCTACCAGCAGACGAAGAGACAAAGGAGAGAGACAGTGTAACTCATCAATATTTACACGTTGTTGTTTTATTATGATGTATGCTATTTTTAGTTAAATATTGCAAGAAGTCCAATGGTTTTCAATTTTGACATATTTTTTATAAATACATAGATTTAAGATCTATTCAAGGATGCTTCTTGCCGAATGTAATAGAGAAACTCTCTTTTTGAGTATTAATACAAGTGCAAACAGAGATTCTAATTTTTGTTCAATTTGAGTTATGTGTTTCCTCTGTGTTTCCATTTCCTTGAATTTATTTATGTAATTCCTTGAAGAGTGATTGGTTTCAATTTAGTATTACAACTATTGTGATCATATTATAAGAGCAATTCCTCTGTTATTACTGCGAGTAAAACAAGACCTGTGATCTGTGTGAATTATTGCATTCTATATCTTGTTCAAGGGTGTGTTCTTTACCTTTCTTCCACTGCAAACAAGGTGAGACTCATCTGTCATTGATGTCTTACTTTTTTTAACAATTTTGTAACTCTTTTCTACACCATTTGATATTATAATTGCGACTCAGATAATGAAATACAACCTCTGTATTGTCCTATTTATAATTTCATTTAAAGATCATTTCTCATAAAACTGAAGGTAGGAAAAGCATTGATTAAAACATTTTCTTTAAACACTACTTATGCCTGACATTATTCTTTGAGCCTTAGTATTAATCTCAAGAACAACGAGATACACATTTTGCAGAGTTAGCAATATTTATATCAAAACAGGATCACCACAAAGTTCAAAATCATGGAAGATGCACATGGGGCTTAAATCCATGAAGATGAGGTCAGAGGGATGTATGTTAATATGGGTAATGAAGGTCCGAATTCAAATGGACGTGGAGAAGGTAAGGAAAAAATCCTAAACTTGGTAGAGACTATAATTGTTTTTCAAAAGGATGTCCAGAGATATAAAGTTGATAATGAGAGGATTATGAAAGCCAAGGAGTAGTAGGAAGACTTCAACATCAATTTAATGCGGATCTTGGATAGAATAGAGAAAAAGATGGGTAAGGATATTGAGTCAAGTTGATCAGAGAGTCACAGGTCTCATGATGAGAGGAGAAGAACACAAAGTGTTGGCAGACATGACCATCATTCCCCGAGGAATCAAACTAAGAGAGAACATAGAAGTTCAAGTCCATCCCCTATCAGGAAGAATAAGAAAAGGTCTGGGATGGATGAACTAAAAGGGGGAATGAACAAAATCAAGCCTCCTACATTTGATGGTGAGCACAAGAAGGATGAGGATGTAGAGACATGGCTGCTAGGCATGATGAAGTATTTTCAATTGCATGATTACTCTTCACAAGAATACAGAAGAATTTCCATCTATCATCTCAAAGGAAAAGCATCAATGTGGTGGGATAATTTGTGCAAGTGCAACACATTGATGAAAATAAGGTCACTTGGAGGGAATTCAAGAGGTATTTCCTAAAGAAATACTTGAATAAGAGATACTATGATAAGAAAATGAAGGAGTTCTTTGAACTCAATCTTGGGAGTATGACCATTGATGAATATGAAAGGAGGTTTTTAGAGTTGTTGAAGTATGTTTCTTTCATCAAGGACGGGAAAGTTAAGATTAAAATGTATTTGAGTGGGCTGCCATTAATTATCAATGATAAAATACAGTATGATGATCCCAATATAATAGAGAAAACTATAAGAAGGGATAGATGCCTTTATGATCAACATAAAGGAGGAGAAACTTACCAAAAAGCTTGGGAAGACAACAAGAATAACAATATGGGACAGAGGAAGAAGGGAACTAAGCCACCATTATTCATAAATAATGGGACAACTACCTTCTAAAGAATCTAGAATGACTGAGACATTGGGGTAAAGACCAAGGAAGCCACCTATTCAATGTTGGGGTTGTGGGGGAGATCATATGTATCGAGATTTCCCTCACAGAGGTGAAAAAGTGAGGATTGTTCAAAATGTACAACAAGTTGATACAGTGTAGGACATGGGTAGAATTGTACCTAGGATCTACGTAGCATTGGATAACAAGCAAGATGAATTTTAGTCACATTTGATTGAAATGGAAGGTAAGATCAACAACCAAACCATTGTTATTTTAATTGATTCAGGAGCTAGTCACAGTTATATAGATCCTAAGATTGTGGAAATATTTCATTTGCCAAGAAGAAATCTTGGAACATCTTGGTTGGTGCAGTTGGCTACAGGAGCTAAAAGGAAAATTAATGAGATGGTTAAGGCATGCCCAATGGAAATGAATGGATTGAGCACCAGGTCAAATTTGAACATTATATACCTTTAGGTTCCTATGACTTCCTAATTGGTATGGATTGGTTAGACCAACATCATGATTTACTAGACTATTATAATAAGGAATTTACTTGCTTGGATGAGAAAGGGAATTTAATGACAGTACACAAAATTCCCATGGAAATAACCATTAGAGAAATTTCAGCCTTACAGCTGAAGAAGAGTTATAGGAAAGGGTGTCAAATATTTGCAGCTCATATGGAAGAGACACCTAAAGATAAGATACCAAATATTGAAGATTGTGCAGTCCTAAAAGTGTTTGAAGATGTATTCAAGGAAATACCAGAATTTCCACCTAAGAGAGATATTGACTTCTCCATCAATCTAATTCCTGGAGAAACTCCAATATCTAAGACTCCTTACAGGATGAGTACACCATAGCTTAAGGAATTGCAAATGAAACTGGAATATCTTTTGAAGAAGGGGCATATACGCCCAAGTGTGTCACCTTGGGGTGCCCCAATATTATTTGCGACGAAAAAGGATGAAACATTGAGACTTTGCTTCAATTTTAGGTAGTTGAACAAGGTAACCATGAAGAACAAGTACCCTTTTCCAAGGATAGATAACCTCTTTGATCAACTCAAAGATGAAAAAATATTCTCCAGTATTGATCTCAGGTCAGGCTATCATCAGGTAAGAATTAGAGAATAAGACATCAACAAGACTTCCTTCAGAACAAGGTATGGCCATTATGAGTTCACAGTGGTACCATTTGGTTTATCAAATGCACCAACTATATTCATGTGTTTAATGAATGGGATTTCCAGGGATTAATTAGATAAGTTTGTCATTGTCTTCTTGGATGACATTCTTAGATATTCTAATTTTGAAGAAGAGCATGAGAAACACTTGAGGATGGTATTACATGTATTAAGGGAACATTAGTTGTATGTTAAATTGAGCAAGTGCACATTCTATCAGAAGCAAATTCATTTTTTGGGCCATATCATTTCAAAGGAAGGGATAATAGTGGATCTAGAAAAGATAAAGGCCATTGAAGGATGGCCAACACCAAGGAATGTCTTGGAGGTGAGGTCATTCATGGGCCTTGTTGGATACTATAGGAGATTTATTGAAGGATTCTCAAAGATTGCACACCCAATCACTTCCTTGCAAAATAAAGGTGTGAAGTTTTAGTGGACATTGGATTGTGAAAGGAGTTTCCAACACTTGAAGAATTTATTAACAAGGGATCCAATACTAAGGATTGTTGATCCAAATGAATACTTCATTGTATGTATTGATGCTTGTAAAGAAGGGCTTGGGGGAATTCTTAGTCAGAATGGATATGTGGTGTGCTATGAATCAAGGAAATTAAAGGAGCATGAAAGACATTACACTACTCATGATTTGGAATTAACATCTATAGTGCATGCCTTGAGGATGTGGAGGAACTAACTCATGGGGAAAATATTTGAGTTGAGAACAAACCATAGTGGTCTGAAATATTTATTTGGACAACCAACTCTAAATGCCAGGAAAAGAAGGTGGTTAGAATTCCTCAGTGAATACGACTTTGATATAAATCATATCAAGGGAAAGATAACAAGGTGGTTGATGCACTCAGTAGAAGGGTGCATGAGATGCATGCTACAACCATTAGCATGTACCAATCATATTTGAAATATAGAATTTTAGAGGTTGCAAAATCATATTTGTAGTACATGGAAATAAGGAAAAAATTACAACAAGGTATTTTGCAGCAGAAAAGTGAAGAATACAACTTGGAAAAGGGTGACATCCTCATATATAGGGGCAGGATTTATGTGCCAAATTCTCGGGAATTGAAAAATCTGACTTTAAAATAAATGCATATTGTGCCTTATGTTCGACACCCAGGTTACCATAAAACTATTGCATTTATCATGATCCAATATTATTGGTCGGGGATGAAGAAATATGTTGCAAATTTTATTACCAAGTGATTGGAATGTTAAAAATTCAAGGCTAAGCATAGACACCTAGTTGGTCTTCTACATCCATTACCCATTCCCGAGTGGAAATGGGAAGTTGTAACAATGGATTTCATCACCAAGCCTCCCAGAACAACCAAGCAACATGATTCCATCATGGTGGTGGTGGACACGCTTGCTAAATCTGCCCACTTTATTCCAGTAAAAATCACTCACAAGGCAATCGACATTGCTGATATTTTTATGAGGGAAATTACTAGACTACATGGTATACCCAAGACAATTGTGTTTGACAAGGATCCAAAATTTACATCAAATTTTTGGAAAGGATTTGGGACCAATATGAACTTTAGCACAAACTATCATCCAGAATCAGATGGGAAAA
>SNQJ01S0131054.1:35326-56910 GCA_010110895.2 Picea sitchensis | reverse complement strand
ATCACAATCTTATGTTTGATTGTTTCCTTCACAATGATTGAAGCTTCATTGATGCCTGAATGTATAAGGTCTTTTGTATTCATTCCTCTCTGACTCTTGCTGACCATGATTCCTCCCTTTGAGAACTTCTACATAACTCGTTTTTCCTATTTCTTTCATCATGGATCTTGAACCTTTCTGAAAATGAACATTCTTGTATCCTAGCCCGGATTTGTCACTATATGCCCTTTGACTATTGAAAATGTTTTCTAACACTTAGAACTTTTCAAGTTTTTTTTGAGCTTGTTGACTTCAACTCTCAATGTCACAACTTCCTTTTCAAGCTTCTCACACTCTTTTTCTTTCTTTATCATCTGGATCTGCATTACTTCTTATTCTCTTTCCTTCTTCAAGTTGGATTTTCAAGGAGACGATTTCTTATTTGAATGATTTATTTTTCTTCCTTTCTTTCTTTAGCTCGGTTAAGGCACTGATTAATTCTTCCTCAAGATCCACTTCACCTTCTTCATCGCTTTCAGGAGTTCTTTTCTTATTTTTTGTAGCCATAAAGAGTACTCGGATCTTGTAGCATACCTGATACACAAAATTACATACCTGTAGATCTTCCTCAACTTCAGCAACAAGAGAATAGCATCTTCGTCAATTTACCTCAGTCTCACAGGACTAGTTTTGGATTAGTCACAAACCCTGACTTTAAACAAGCATAACTCTGTACATGTAATGAATAAAGGTCTGAAATTTTAATCACAGATACTATGAGGTCTTTCTTCCATCTCCTCAAAATTTTAGGGTCTGAAACTTCTCCGAACAGAAGTTATAGCGAAAATGAAAAACCTTCATGAATTTTAGCCTATTATGGAGAGCGAAATTGTACAACGTGCCATGCGCTCAATATCTATATATCATTTTGAAACTCGCACAAAATATAATACAGACTGTTATATTTCCATTGAAATTTGTCTCACGGAGTTTGGATCCTCTATGAATAAGTTATGATTTTTTTACCAAGAACACATGTTTAAGACTACTTTTAGGACTAGTCAAAAACCCTATCTTCCACGAAGTGTATATCCAAGAATACAATGCCCCAGAAGCTAAAAATTTTACCATGGGTACCTTGACATGTCTTCTCAACAGCCTCCAATTTTAACTATCTGAGTCAGTCTAGAAAAATAGTTCTAGCAAAAATTCTAAGATGACCTTTAAATAACATACCTTAGAACACATCATCACAAGACTTCATCCTCCCTTGGAATTTCGCTCTTTTTCACTTCATCTTCCCTATGAAATTTGCCTCATATCTCCTTGGTTACCTCATATAATAATCACTTTGTCACTTAGATATACATTCAATAGAATGTGTGTGTGTGAATGTGCTTATGAGTGACTTCTTGAGGTGCATATATATTTTTTCTAAGTAACCTCTTTATTTAACTTTAGGAATTCTTGACTTTCTTGTTACAACCACTTTACCCTTTCATTAATGACTTGCAACCAATTAGGGGCTTGTTAACCCTTCTTCAAGGCTTTCAACTTCATGAGGGAATATCTCCCTAACTATGAGGAACTACGTGGTGTACCACCTACCATTGGAAACAACATGACAAAGACTATCCATCTATGAATGTGTTACCTACATTTACATTGTCCTTCATGTCTGTATTCCTCAAACAAATTTGCGCTTCATGAACACACTTCTATGGATTCTTGTAGACTACTTCAAATGCACCCATCACATATGTTGACATCAATGACAACCACTTTTGGAGCTTCTTGTAGACTACTTCGAATGCACCCATCACATATGTTGACATCAATGAAAACCACTTCTGTCTGTTGACATCAATGACAACCAATTCTCCACCAACATCAATGACAACCAACTATTCAATAGTAAATGTGTCACGTGGAAAGTGGGGAATGGAGGTAAGATCAAGATCAATGAAGATCCATGGATAGGAATAAACTGGATTTTTTTATTGTTATAGACTTTGGTGGAATCTCTACGTGATCAAGGGGTATATTTATTAAGAGAAGCAACAGTCCCATGGACAAGAGAAGGAAAAAATCAAGATTGGAAAACAAATGAACATCCAAATTTACAAGGAGACATGGTTGAGAAATGGAAGCAACATGTGCAGATGCTATCTCATAGTGCTATTAAAATTGTTGATGATGAGGACTACATGAAATCGTCAAAGAATAAGGGGAATGGTGAATACATAGTTAATTTGGGGTATGTAGCATGCATAGATGAAGAGTGGAGGAGACACGTAGTTTGGTTGTGGAGCTCTTTCTAGAAATTAACATGACCATTAAATATTATAATCTTAATGTGTATAGATTTGGAAAATAAATTAGTACATGGGATAATGGATAGAAGAGGGATTGGGTGGGCCCAAACAAATGTATCCTCTGTAAACCGAGTGAAGAATTAGTAAGTCATTTTTTTGTGTCATGTTCTTATTTTATAGATGTCCGGGAAAAGGTTTCAAAGGATCTGGGAATCAAAGTAAGTTGGGATAAAGGAACTTTGGAGGAAAAATTGTTGGATTGGATATCAGATTAAAGTAATGGCTAGTATAAAGGCTCTCCCTTGTTTGTATTCCTATGGTATTTTCCCAGCTAGGAATAAAATGGTTTTCTTGGATAAAGTTATATTCATGGTACAGATGGAACACAACATAATATTAGCTATGGAGGGAAACAAAAGACCTAATTGTGAGAAGGAAATACTACACTAGCTAATTGCAAAAGAGAGGGAGGAGAGAGAAAAAAGAATCAATCTTCACACATAAGAGACTAAGAAACCAACTCGAATCACAATGTATTAATCATTGATCATGAGTACAATATATAGGAATCACGACAAGAGGATTAATGCACACTAGGTTGGGGTTTCCATGTGCATGCTCAAGTAAAAAAGCAACCACTCCTACTAGCGATAGTTAACTAAAGTCAAAAGTTGCTAATAATAAGAAAAGGTTAAAAATACAGGTGCGAACTAAGTGAGAACTCTACATGAAGTCAACACACATTCTATAGTAGAAAAACTCTCCTGGAATAAGACTAGAGTTCAAGAATGGAACTAAAGTTTGAGAGAGATTTTCATAAATATGGAAAGTTACTAAAAATAGGTAAATAAGTGAAATGGGTTAACTCCAAGAATAAAATGGGTAATGCGCACTTCCTTAGGAGAGCAATATTCTCACTCAAGTGTGTTCTCTAGCCAAGAAATAATAATTATCTCCTAAAATAAGGAAATAGGAATTATCTCCAAAAAAATAGGAATTTGCCTAATGGTAGCTAAAAAATAGGAATTTCCCTAATGGTAGCTAAAAAATAGGATTTTGCCTAATGGTAGCTAAAACATAAGAATTTCCCTAATGGTGGTTTATGAGCCCATGGTATTTTCCCATAGTACTACATATATGAATCCACGACTAAAAACATACTTGCTATAAATAGAAGTCCTCCTAAATAGTAGGAAAAATGGAAAAAATGAGTATGTCACTAAGTATGCAGTTGAGCATGTACCCCAACACCCCCCCTGAAACACAACCGGGGTGTGCACAATGATGAGTCCTGAAAATATGAAGCCATGTTAGGTACTCATGTACAAGTATAGATGAATAACAACTGAACAAAAGTGAGGTAAAGAAGGAAAACCTAGTGGGAACAAAACCCCCCCTCAAAATATGTTGTTAACAAGAAAAGAATGCTAACATGTTTAGTTGCTAAGTTGATGTATCCCTCACTCCTAGAATGTCCCTCAATGAGACAAACTTCGATTCAGTGAAAGGATTTGTGAAGATGTATGCCCCCTGCTCTGAAGATGGAAAAAATTGCATATCAATGACTTCATCATGAATTTGTCCTCGAATAAAGTGCATATGAACCTCGATGTGCTTGGTATGCTTCCTCTGTAATGGGTCTCTACACAGCTCGAAAGTACTCCGATTATCACACCATATAACTTTCAGACGATGAAAATGAACTCTAAAATCTGTAAGAAAGTGTTGCAACCAAATATCCTAAGTAGTAACATGCACTGCACCCTTGTACTCTTCCTTTGTTGATGATAAAATAATTGTTGGTTGTTTCTTACTTGCGATCCTAATCCAAGGTAAAGGAAAAATATTGAAGTGGACTTGCGATCAATGTTATCTCCTGCCCAATCTGAGTTTGTGTAACCAACAAGATCTAAGGAATATCTTGTTGCATAGTGTATACCAAAGCTGGTAGTCCCCTTGACATATATGAGAATCATCTTTGTTTCTTTCCAGTGAATCTCATGAGTCTCCTACATGTACCTGGAAACTAATCCAATTGCATAAGAGATGTTCGATCAAGAGTGTGTAAGGTATAGAATACTCCCCACCAACTTTCAGTATATAGTACAATCAACCAAAGGTGATGCACCAACATCCTCTAGTCTAACCCCTAATTGAAAGGGTATTAGAGCTAGCTTGCAATCCATCATCTAAAACCTGTCAAGTAGATCTCTAGAATACTTGGAATGAGACACCTTGATTCCTGAATAATTATGGCTAATTTCAAGACCAAGAAAGTAATGTAACAATCCCATATCTATTATAGAAAACTTGTCATGCAAAACGGTCTTCATTGTAGCAATGGAGGAGGTTGAGCTCCCTGTGATGAGTAAATCATATACATATAGAACTATTAGTATAAGGGAATATTTGTTCCTCATCATTTACACATTAGGATCTGATCTACATCTAAAAAAACCTCTGGAGAGAAGATAAGAGTTTGTTTTAGCATACCATGTCTGAGGTGCTTGCTTGAGTTTGTATAATGACTTCCTCAACCTACAAACTAATGATGCATCCTATACATATCCCTCTGGCTGCTCCATATATATCTCCTCATTAATATATCCATGTAAGAATGCATTCTTCACATCCATATGGTGTAACTCCCATTTTCTAGTTGATGCAATAGCTAGAGCTAACCGTATAGAATCAATCTTGGAAACCAGTGCAAAAGTATCCTCATATTCAATGCCTTGTACCTATGAGAAACCTTTAGCTACTAACCGAGACTTATAATTTCTAATGTATCCATCAACAACCCTCTTTATCTTGAAAATCTACTTACATCTAACAAGCTTAATGTTGGAAGGTAGAGGAACCAACTCCCATGTGTTGTTCTCTATCAGGGAATTGTACTCCTCTTTCATAGTTTCCTCCAAATGGGGGTTTCTTTTAGCCTCTGCATAAGACCGAGGATTTTAACTGAGTACCATATAACAATAAATAGGCAGAAAATGATCCATCGAAATAAAATATTGCGGAGGCTCCACAAACTGAGATCTGGTTCTCTGTGGATCGACAAGATCACCCACTAGATCACTTGTTGCCTGAAGAGTTTGTTTTGACCATCATGGTAGATTATTTGGACCTACAACTCCTTGATACTGATCAGAAATATCAGAGATATCAGATTCAAATATCTGATTAAGAATTTGATTAGAATAAGTCTCATGAAGTTCTGCAACTAGTGGTGGTGGAGATGGAGGTGTGGACTGCTCCGGAAGTACTTGTGAAGGACCCTCTTCAAACTTAACACTCCTATGAATGAATAATGTATCTGAAGTAGTATCTAATAACCTATATCCCTTCACTCCCTCTGGGTATCCAACAAAAATACACTCCTTACTCTAAGCTTCCATAGCTTTCTTCCTATCGGAAGGGATCCTAGCCCATGCACGGGAACTGAAAATTATGAAGTGAGTGACTTCCGATTTCTTCCCGCTCCAAGCCTCATATGGAGTGAATCACTTGACTGATTTATGAGGAACTATATTCTAAATGTAGGATGCACAGTTGATATCTTCAACCCATAACTTTGGAGGTAGTGCTCTAGCCTACAACATACAGTTGGCCATCTCTTTCAATGTCCTATTCTTTCTCTCTACTAACCCATTCTGTTGTGGCGTATATGGAATTGTGTGTTGCAACTCTATACCTGATTTTGAACAAAGATGCTCAACATCCTTATTCACATACTCTCCTCCATTGTCTGTACAAATCTTCTTAATCCTCTTCCTTGTTTGGTTCTCAACTAGATGCTTGAAATCTTTAAGATACTCAAAGACATCATATTTTAATTTAAGAAAGTAGACCCATGTATATCTCGAAAAATCATCAATGAAAGTAATAACATACTTAGCTTTATTGATCAATGGGAGTGAGAAAGGACTTATAATGTCACTATGAACCAACTCGAGAAGTGATGATGCCCTCCATGCTTTACCTCTGTTGAACTTCTCCTCGGGATGTTTCCTAGTATGCAGCCTTGGCAAACTCCATTTGTGTATTGAATGTTGGGTAATCCATCAACGATTCCACCCTTACTAATATAATCTAAATATTTAAAATTCAGATGCCCAAACCTCTCACGCCACAACCTGGAATGGTGATTAACCTCACCAACAACAATTTTTGAACCATTGGACAAGTCGAAATAATAACTAAGTCTGGAGTGAACTCCACCTTATTCCCTGAACCTGAATGAGCGTTTTGATATATGGAGAGAAGATTCATTGAAAACTTTGGAACATGAAGTACATACTGAAATCATCCATGATCTAGATCAACTCTACCCCTACCGCACACCTCAGCAGAAGAATCATCTCCCATGAAGATCAATGCTCCGGAACAAGTTTCCAAGTATTTATGTTCTAAGACTTTTGTGATCATAGTTTTGTTCAGAGAGTTCTTTCGGATCCATCGCATAGGTTTTATGTTTTTCGACGTTTTGGGCCAAACTAGTGTGGTCCATCATCAGGAAAGTGTTTGTGAAAAATGAAGGAAAAAAGAATATAACACATATATAAATAATTGAAAAGTTATTGTAAGGAGCCGACTTATTAAAATGAAATCAATAATTATAAATTTTTAAGATTATAATTGTTTGTTTAATTAATTAATTATTTGTTTTAATAATTAATTACTTCTTTGTTTATTAATTTTTAATTTAATTTTTTTAAGGGAGCCGACTGGACAATGTTTATAAACTAATATTTAGAATTATTCATATTGGCTAGGGTAGGGATCCAATTTTGACTAATTTTCCATCCATCATCTCTGTTTAGATTATTAGGTTGTTTTTCAATTTCGAAATTGAAAAACAACCTAATAATCTAAACAGAGATGATCAATTGTCCTATTTTGGTTAGAATTGAAAAGATCAATTGTTCAACTTTCTTATCAATTCCACAAACATGAGAAAGAAAAGTTTTAAACTTACAAAAATAGTCCTATAGGGTCTCTAAATCTATTGGATTCAATGTATGTAGATCATTCTCCGCCTGATGACCTCTTAGATTGTGTTGCTTGCGTAGTAGATCCTTCAACTTTGTCCAAACATCGTTAGGAGTCTTGCAAGTATTGACATGGAAGAGGAGATATGGAGAAATGTTCAAGCACAATATCCCATAGGCATCATCCATTTTGTTGAATTATTTTGATTTCTCTATGGCTGAAGTAGGCTCAACCTCAATCCCCATGGTGACCCTATACAAACCCTTGCTTCGAAGTAGAAGTTGTCTCTTGGGCTTCCACTCAAATTAGTTGAAGGGTGTCAATATCACTGAAGAAGATGGTTGATCCATAGTTCTTTGTGAGCTGTCCAATCTGATCTATAAACCTACAATAAAAGTGAATACTCCCTCACAATAATGGCTTTAATACCATGTAGGATTAAACCACAATCCAAGACTAATCGTGAGAAGGAAATACTACACTAGCTAATTGCAAAAGAGGGAGAGGTGAGTGAAAAATAGAATCAATATCCACACATAAGAGACTAGGAAGCCAACTCGAATCACATTGTATTAATCCTTGATCATGAGTACAATATATAGGAATCTCCAGTTGAGGAGTAATGCGCACTAGGTTGGGGTTTCCATATGCATGCTCAAGTAAAAAAGCAATCACTGCTACTAGCAACAATTAACTAAAGTCAAAAGTTGCTAATAATAAGAAAATGTTAAAAATATAGATGTGAACTAAGTGAGAACTCTACATGAATTCAACATGTATTCCATAAYAGAAAACTCTCCTAGAATAAGACTAGAGTCCAACAATGGAACTAAAGTTTGAGAGAGAATTTCATAAATATGGAAAGTCACTAAAARTAGGTAGATAAGTGAAATGGGTTAACTCCAAGAATAAGATGGGTAATGTGCACTTCCTTAGGAGAATAATATTCTCACTCAAGTRCACTCTCTAACCATGAAATAGGAATTATCTMCTAAMATTAAGGAAATATGAATTATCTCCTAAAAAAATAGGAATTTGCCTAATGGTGGCTAAAAAATAGGAATTTTCCTAATGGTAGCTAAAATATCGGAATTTCCCTKATGGTGGTTTATGAACCCATGGTATTTTCCCATGATATTACATATARGAATCCACCGRYGAAAAATAGACCTGCTATAAATAGACTTGCAATAAATAACAGTCATCCTAAATAGTAGGAAAAATGGRAAAAAAAATGAGTATGTCACTAAGYATGTAGTTGAGYATGTATCCCAACAKATTCCTAGTCTTTTCTCTTTGATTTCACTAGGTTTGCAAGGCATAGAAATTTGCAACCATACACACAAATTTAATTCCRTCAACAATGTCCKTGTGGCCACCACATCCAAACTCTTTTCTCTACAAAAAATGTGTAAAAAATATAGAATAATGTTTGACTAATTTTTAATGATCCAATTATTAACTATAATTATGGTGATTTCTCCAACTCACACTCTTTGAAAAATTGATTATAATTGTCCAGAACGACACATGTATGTGGCCACCACAATCGTATCTTTTTCTCTACAAAGAACATATGAGGAATATGAAATAATGATTAAATAATGCAAACTAGTTAATATTTAATAATCAATATGACAATTTCCCAAACTTGCATTATTTAAGAAGTCTATTTTAACTCATCGCACTTTGAACAAAACACGATGCATAGTAGCAAGTCCATGTCATTAGGGTAGGGATGTGCAACACAAGCTGAAGTTTATTCTGTTAACGATTCAGGAGTTGATTATGTTACTGATGGGGCACTTTCGTAGTGATCTCATGCTTTGACTCTAATAAATGTAATGTTGGGGAAGCACAGTGCAGCGACCCTGAGAATAGTGATTGTTAGTAGCATGAAATGAAAATTAGATGAACACCTTGGTGATTTCATGTTATGAATCTCATAATCAGTCCAATACTCTAACCATGTGGCAACAGAAGCATACATGTTGTCGAGTACTTGGACACATTTTCCTTATGTCCACGTGATGGAACGAGACTTACCTTCTCTTTATTTCTATTTGAGAGAGCCCAAAGAGCAGGATTGATTCTTTGATTGCTTGGATACAATAGAAAAGAAATAAAGAGCACGCGGAGGAGGATTGATTCTTCACTTAGCATAGATTTGAGACCAATTACAAAGAGTAGGGGAGATATTTTGGCTAGTTATTATTGCAAGTTCAACTTAGTCATGAAGTAGGATGAAAGTGTGGATATATAGTTGTTGGATCGAATGAATAACATTGTTATTATCTATTGGGTTGGGATCAAAATGTATTGATGTCTCTTTGCAACATTAAAATCTTTGGTTACTCTTTGGTTGTCAGTGACCGTTGCTCTGGCAGTTGTTGGTGACATAGAAAGAAGTGGCAGACAAAGAGTGGAACGTACACATCCGGTCAGCTAAAACCGAGGTGTGTCAATTGTCAGTTGAGAGCAATTGTTAGGCGTTTCAATCCAGAAATCTATAACTGAAAAATAATCATACCACTGTCTCCTCGGGCTCATTAATTACTTCCCAACATTAAACTCTGCATAAATTGAACATGACACCGCCTAAGATTAAGAGTAAAGACAAGACAAATGTAAATTGGCATATGCTTAAAATTTTGAGGAATTTGTCTATACACGATTTATATGAATCTATCTATACAGGGTATTTCAATGTATTAGTTTCAGTTGTGAAGGCATAGTATTGTCTATAGTCATGGTGAACCAACACAACTATTGTTCTTGCTTCCTTTTAGCCCGTGGACTACCCTAAGAATGTGGAAGATGAATATGTAAAATAGTTTCATGTGAGAATGAAAACTTCACTTCAAAATACATTTGCATATAATTCACATGCTTGAGTTATATACTTTATGGTTGTTCATTCCCAAATCATTCATACTGGTAACGAAACACAATCTTTGTAGTCTGTGCACCCTGTTGTCTCTGCAATCTTCTGTTACCTCCAAGTTTCATCAAACTTTTTCCAAGTAACTCCTTGATCGAGGATCCGGGACCTTCCTTGAAATGAATTTTAAGGATGATTTGGGGATGAGCTTTGTTAGAGTTTATTCTATTTGTATGCCTATTGATTTCATATTACAAAAATGATAAGTTGGTTCTACTTGTAGGCTTATTGATTTCATATTAAAATAAAAAACTAATAACATGTTTACTACTTTACACNGTGGACTACCCTAAGAATGTGGAAGATGAATATGTAAAATAGTTTCATGTGAGAATGAAAACTTCACTTCAAAATACATTTGCATATAATTCACATGCTTGAGTTATATACTTTATGGTTGTTCATTCCCAAATCATTCATACTGGTAACGAAACACAATCTTTGTAGTCTGTGCACCCTGTTGTCTCTGCAATCTTCTGTTACCTCCAAGTTTCATCAAACTTTTTCCAAGTAACTCCTTGATCGAGGATCCGGGACCTTCCTTGAAATGAATTTTAAGGATGATTTGGGGATGAGCTTTGTTAGAGTTTATTCTATTTGTATGCCTATTGATTTCATATTACAAAAATGATAAGTTGGTTCTACTTGTAGGCTTATTGATTTCATATTAAAATAAAAAACTAATAACATGTTTACTACTTTACACAGTATTGTGTTTAAGAACTCTATTGCATTTAACTCTATTTAAATTTGACTAAATTGAATGCAATGTCATTTTTTATTAACCTGCTTGTTATTGATGTACTTAAAGAACCCTCTTCAGAAATGGCCTATTTTGATTAAACTGTCAAACGAACATATACAAAGTAGTTATGAGTTTGTTAATAACCTTTGGAGGACTAACAAGGTTAAACTAAAATATCCAGGAAAAATTAATGGGATTTTACATAGCAATCCATTGTTAGTAAATCCTTCTAAAAGTTTTTGTATTTCAAGGATGCTTCTAAATTACAACCGTAACCGTAGCGAGCAAGCCTTCCCCGTTATGGAAATATTACAATGAATTGTATTCTGTTTATAATGGGGAATATTACAATGAATTGTGGCCAGCTTATTATAGGAATAAATGAGATACATTGAAAAAATACATTTTTTTTTCCAAAATGATGAATCTCATCTCACATTAATGCAAAATATAATATTTTTAAGTTGATATGATACATTTTTTTTTTTTTTTTGTGAAGTGGGGAGATATATTAGTAAATTTTTCTCTAATATATTCTCACACCCCCACCCATTCCCATATCAATAACCATATATAAATCCATAAGAAAAATATACAGTTCGATACTTAGAAGCACTAGCAGCATCTAAGCCATGACCATCTAATGCCACATTATCTCATGCCACATTAATACAAAGTATAATATTTGATTATCATGATTCAAATATTTAATATTACTTCTCGTTCATATTGATATTGATAAATTTTATTTTCATTATTGCTTTGGAACTCATTTATAATAAACGAAAATCTCTAGGCAAACACTTATGCCTTCGTTGATAGCCGTAGATTTCATTTCACTCTAATTTTGTCTCCATTAAACGAAAAGAAATAATACCGCTCACATGATGCGGCAGCCGGGGGAAGCAGATTGAGCATCTCTCTAACAAATAGGTCCGCCCACACCAAAGAAATGTTGATCTACTATTATGTTGTTCGGTCAGATTATTCAACTTTATGATTTATTAAATATTGAATTTCTTTTACATCCTCTTTATATTTAATAAACCCGAAATTTAAATGGAGTTAAATTATCATTATATATTGACTATCTAATGACCACTTTTTTAATAGATATGCTTTCGTCTCGTCTTTACTTTAGATGTTTTTATATAAATTGATATACAGTGGCATCCTCGAACATACATTTACGATTTATAACAAAACAAAATATATAAAATAAGGTTTATAACCTGCAAGTTTATAACTTACATAAAACTGCAATGTTCATTGCCATAGAAAAATATGCATAGTTCCTTCGTATTAATAATGTTCCTCGGGGAGAGAGATATGTGGAAGATGCCATTTCCTCGGTAGTGCCAACCATTTTGGAATGTAAAGCTGCAATGATCACTGTCCATTGTCATTGCAAAACATAGAGAGTTCATTTGTATTAATGATGTTCGCAACACATAGACGGTGCAAAGGAAGACGCGAGATAAATGCTATTAACAATTACAAGAGAGACGTGTGCTTGCACACTTGCAGGACAGATCGACGTTTGCAACTTCGATGAAAAATATGAACATTGTTTGATTCTCTACCAGGCTGCGACTAGCTGCAAATGTGTTCTAAATTTCTAATTACCCGGAGCCAAGGCACACTGTTTCGATTGATCTTATTTGTAAGGATTGTCTGCCATGGATGTGTTGTACTCTGCCACTGCAAAGCATTCTTCTTGCTTGTTGTCAAATGCTTATTGTTCTTATTTTGTAGTAGCTATATCAGAAATAGATTATATTCAAATCAGCATCTAAAAGATCTAGACGAGTTAGTAATGTCAGCAATAAAACTAATAACCAATGTGGATTAAAAATGACACTTCAACACTGAATAAAGATGGCTATCACAAAAGTAAATTTCTGCAGCAGTATATCAACCTTATGGATGAAACATTCAATTAAGTACAACAAAAAATATGACCATCAAAAAGTAGGTTAAACTAGCAAAGTTAGAGGGTTAGTCTAGGGTTAGTTTGTGAGATATTAGTGCTTAGGGGCAGTCTAATGGTTGTAGGAAACAAGTTAGTACAGAAATAAAAAAAATTGGGAGAAAGAGGACGCCCTAAAAAATCCTCAAGGCATCAAGATCATTATCCAAAAGAGAGAGATTTAAAACTTGAATAAATCAAGTTTACCTAGGCAACAATTTATTTCTTCAATGCAATAAGTAAATGACTAGTGCCTTAAAAAAGGGGTTGATGGAATCAAGCAAAGAAAGATATCAGATTCAGAGATCTGATTAAGAATTTGATCGGAATAAGTCTCATGAAGTTCTGTAACTAGTGGTGGTGGAGATGGAGGTGTGGACTGCTCCGGAAGTACTTGTGAAGGACCCTCTTCAAACTTAACACTCCTATGAATGAATAATGTATCTGAAGTAGTATCTAATAACCTGTATCCCTTCACTCCCTCTGGGTATCCAACAAAAATACACTCCTTACTCTGAACTTCCATAGCTTTCTTCCTATTGGAAGGGATCCTAGCCCATGCACGAGAACTGAAAATTATGAAGTGAGTGACTTCCGGTTTCTTCCCGCTCCAAGCCTCATATGGAGTGACTCACTTGATTGATTTATGAGGAACTATATTCTGAATGTAGGATGCACAGTTGATAGCTTCAACCCATAACTTTGGAGGTAGTGCTCTAGCCTACAACATACAGTTGGCCATCTCTTTCAATGTCCTATTCTTTCTCTCTGCTACCCCATTCTGTTGTGGCGTATATGGAATTGTGTGTTGCAACTCTATACCTGATTTTAAACAAAGATTCTCAACATCCTTATTCACATACTCTCCTCCATTGTCTGTACAAATCTTCTTAATCCTCTTCCTTGTGTGGTTCTTAACTAGATGCTTGAAATCTTTAAGATACTCAAAGACATCAGATTTTAATTTAAGAAAGTAGACCCATGTATATCTCGAAAAATCATCAATGAAAGTAATAACATACTTAGCGTTATTGATCAATGGGAGTGAGAAAGGACTTATAATGTCACTATGAACCAACTCGAGAAGTGATGATGCCCTCCATGCTTTACCTGTGTTGAACTTCTCCTCGGGATGTTTCCTAGTATGCAGCCTTGGCAAACTCCATCTGTGTATTGAATGTTGGGTAATGTTGGAATGTTTCCTAGTATGTATTGAATGAAGTACATATTGAAATCATCCATGATCTAGATCAACTCTACCCCTACCGCACACCTCAGCAAAAGAATCATCTCCCATGAAGATCAATGCTCCGGAACAAGTTTCCAAGTATGAGAAAAATCTATCCGATGAGGCCATGTGATGGGTAGCCCATGAATCAAGCACCCAAGCATTAGGAGAAGATGAAATAGCAATTAATGCATGACCATTACCTATTTTTTATGATAGATTTTTCCTTGCATTATCCAAAATACAATCCTCGAGGTGATGTTACTCAAGTGGTTGTGCCATGAGATCTATGGTATTTTTCATGCAAGAACTCTCATGATGGAACCCCCTATTATAGTAGGAACACTTGGTCTTATCCTTCTTTCTCCTTGATGCCTTGGAACTCGAATTCTCATATGTGGACTTTTATTTACCTTCCTTTTTGTTCTCTAGGTCCTTCTTACCCTTGTTCTTCTGCTTTTCTTCTTTGAACTTCCTTGAGTTGTAAGCACATGGGGTTTGGAACTATTGAGTGCCTCTATCTGGATGAGCTTTGTCTTCATGGATAAGTAACCCCATTGACTCATCCAGGGACGACATCTTCCATGTAGACCCCATATCCAACTTGGTAGTATGGAAAGAATAAGTGTAGACAGAATAATATCGTCCTAGTTTGGTTAGAATTGAAAAGATCAATTGTTCAACTTTCTTATCAATTCCACAAACATGAGAAAGAAAAGTTTTAAACTTACAAAAATAGTCATGTAGGGTCTCTAAATCTATTGGATTCAATGTATGTAGATCATTCTCCACCTGATGACCTCTTAGATTGTGTTGCTTTCCTAGTAGATCCTTCAACTTTGTCCAAACATCGTTAGGAGTCTTGCAGGTATTGACATGGAAGAGGAGATATGGAGAGATGTTCAAGCACAATATCCCATAGGCGTCATCCATTTTGTTGAATTATTTTGATTTCTCTATGGCTGAAGTAGGCTCAACCTCAATCCCCGTGGTGACCCTATACAAACCCTTGCTTCGAAGTAGAAGTTGTATCTTGGGCTTCCACTCAAATTAGTTGAAGGGTGTCAATATCACTGAAGAAGATGGTTGATCCATAGTTCTTTGTGAGCTGTCCAATCTGATCTATAAACCTGCAATAAAAGTGAATAATCCCTCACAATAATGGATTTAATACCATGTAGGATTAAACCACAATCCAGGACTAATCGTGAGAAGGAAATACTACACTAACTAATTGCAAAAGAGGGAGAGGTGAGTGAAAAATAGAATCAATATCCACACATAAGAGACTAGGAAGCCAACTTGGTTCACATTGTATTAATCCTTGATCATGAGTACAATATATAGGAATCTCCAGTTGAGGAGTAATGCGCACTAGGTTGGGATTTCCATGTGCATGCTCAAGTAAAAAAGCAACCACTGCTACTAGCAACAATTAACTAAAGTCAAAAGTTGTTAATAATAAGAAAATGTTAAAAATATAGATGTGAACTAAGTGAGAACTCTACATGAATTCAACATGTATTCCATAATAGAAAACTCTCCTAGAATAAGACTAGAGTCCAACAATGGAACTAAAGTTTGAGAGAGAATTTCATAAATATGGAAAGTCACTAAAAATAGGTAGATAAGTGAAATGGGTTAACTCCAAGAATAAGATGGGTAATGTGCACTTCCTTAGGAGAATAATATTCTCACTCAAGTGCACTCTCTAACCATGAAATAGGAATTATCTCCTAAAATTAAGGAAATATGAATTATCTCCTAAAAAATAGGAATTTTCCTAATGGTGGTTTATGAACCCATGGTATTTTCCCATGATATTACATATAAGAATCCACCGGCGAAAAATAGACCTGCTATAAATAGACTTGCAATAAATAACAGTCATCCTAAATAGTAGGAAAAATGGGAAAAAAATGAGTATGTCACTAAGTATGTAGTTGAGTATGTATCCCAACATATTCCTAGTCTTTTCTCTTTGATTTCACTAGGTTTGCAAGGCATAGAAATTTGCAACCATACACACAAATTTAATTCCGTCAACAATGTCCTTGTGGCCACCACATCCAAACTCTTTTCTCTACAAAAAATGTGTAAAAAATATAGAATAATGTTTGACTAATTTTTAATGATCCAATTATTAACTATAATTATGGTGATTTCTCCAACTCACACTCTTTGAAAAATCGATTATAATTGTCCAGAACGACACATGTATGTGGCCACCAAAATCGTATCTTTTTCTCTACGAAGAACATATGAGGAATATGAAATAATGATTAAATAATGCAAACTAGTTAATATTTAATAATCAATATGACAATTTCCCAAACTTGCATTATTTAAGAAGTGTATTTTAACTCATCGCACTTTGAACAAAACGCGATGCATAGTAGCAAGTCCATGTCATTAGGGTAGGGATGTGCAACACAAGCTGAAGTTTATTCTGTTAAGGATTCAGGAGTTGATTATGTTACTGATGGGGCACTTTCGTAGTGATCTCATGCTTTGACTCTAATAAATGTAATGTTGGGGAAGCACAGTGCAGCGGGCCTGAGAATAGTGATTGTTAGTAGCATGAAATGAAAATTAGATGAACACCTTGGTGATTTCATGTTATGAATCTCATAAATCAGTCCAATACTCTAACCATGTGGCAACAGAAGAATACACGTTTTCAAGTACTTGGACACATTTTCCTTATGTCCACGTGATGGAACGAGACTTACCTTCTCTTTATTTCTATTTGAGAGAGCCCAGAGAGCAAGATTGATTCTTTGATTGCTTGGATACAATAGAAAATAAATAAAGAGCGCGCAGAGGAGGATTGATTCTTCACTTAGCATAGATTTGAGACCAAATACAAAGAGTAGGGGAGATATTTTGGCTAGTTACTATTGCAAGTTCAACTTAGTAGTGAAGTAGGATGAAAGTGTGGATATATAGTTGTTGGATCGAATGAATAACATTGTTATTATCTATTGGGTTGGGATCAAAATATATTTATGTCTCTTTGCAACATTCAAATCTTTGGTTACTCTTGGTTGTCAGTGACCGTTGCTCTGGAAGTTGTTGGTGACATAGAAAGAAGTGGCAGACAAAGAGTGGAACGTACACATCCGGTCAGCTAAAACTGAGGTGTGTCAATTGTCAGTTGAGAGTAATTGTTAGGCGTTTCAATCCAGAAATCTATAACTGGAAAATAATCATACGGCTATCTCCTCAGGCTCATTAATTACTGCCCAACATTAAACTCTGCATAAATTGAGCATGACACCGCCTAAGATTAAGAGTAAAGACAAGACAAATGTAAATTGGCATATGCTTAAAATTTTGAGGAATTTGTCTATACACAGTTTATACGAATCTATTTATACAGGGTATTTCGATGTATTAGTTTCAGTTGTGAAGGCATAGTATTGTCTATAGTCATGGTGAACCAACACAACTATTGTTCTTGCTTCCTTTTAGCGCGTGGACTACCCTAAGAATGTGGAAGATGAATATGTAAAATAGTTTCATGTGAGAATGAAAACTTCACTTCAAAATACATTTGCATATAATTCACATGCTTGAGTTATATACTTTATGGTTGTTCATTCCCAAATCATTCATACCGGTAACGAAAGACAATCTTTGTAGTCTGTGCACCCTGTTGTCTCTGCAATCTTCTGTTACCTCCAAGTTTCATCAAACTTTTTCTAAGTAACTCCTTGATCTAGGATCCGGGACCTTCCTTGAAATGAATTTTAAGGATGATTTGGGGATGGGCTTTGTTAGAGTTTATTCTATTTGTATGCCTATTGACTTCATATTACAAAAATGATAAGTTGGTTCTACTTTTAGGCTTATTTTCATATTAAAATAAAAAACTAATAACATGTTTACTACTTTACACAATATTGTGTTTAAGAACTCTATTGCATTTAACTCTATTTAAATTTGACTAAATTGAATGCAATGTCATTTTTTATTAACCTGCTTATTATTGATGTACTTAAAGAACCCTCTTCAGAAATGGCCTATTTTCATTAAACTGCCAAACGAACATATACAAAGCAGTTATGAGTTTGTTAATGACCTTTGGAGGACTAACAAGGTTAAACTAAAATATCTAGGAAAAATTAATGGGATTTTGCATAGCAATTCATTGTTAGTGAATCCTTCTATAAGTTTATGTATTTTGAGGATGCTTCTAAATTACAACCGTAGCGAGCAAGCCTTCCCCGTTATGGAAATATTACACTGAATTGTATCCTGCTTATAATGGGGAATATTACAATGAATTGTGGCCTGCTTATAATAGGAATAGCTCGGAAACATTGAAAAAATACATTTTTTTTTCCAAAATGATGAATCTCATCTCACATGAATGCAAAATATAATATTTTTAAGTTAATATGATACATTTTTATTTTTTTTGGTGGAGTGGGGAGATATATTAGATAAAACATATTATTATGTTTTCTCTAATATATTCTCACACCCCCACCCATTCCCATATCAATAACCATACATATATAGATTCATAAGAAAAATATACAGTTCGATACTTAGAAGCACTAGCAGCATATAAGCCATGACCATCTCATGCCACATTATCTCATGCCACATTATCTCGTGCCACATTAATACAAAGTATAATATTTGATTATCATGATTCAAATATTTAATATTACTTCTCATTCATATTGATATTGATAAATTTCATTTTCATTATTGCTTTGGAACTCATTTATAATAAACCAAAATCTCTAGGCAAATACTTATGCCTTCGTTGATAGCCGTAGATTTCATTTCACTCTAATTTTGTCTCCATTAAACAAAAAGAAATAATACTGCTCACATGATGCGGCAGCCGGGGGAAGGAGATTGAGCATCTCTGTAACAAATAGGTCCGCCCACACCAAAGAAATGTTGATCTACTATTATGTTGTTCGGTCAAATTATTCAACTTTATGATTTATTAAATATTGAATTTCTTTTACATCCTCTTTATATTTAATAAACCCGAAATTTAAATGGAGTTAAATTATCATTATATATTGACTATCTAAGGACCACTTTTTTAATAGATATGCTTTCGTCTCGTCTTTACTTTAGATGTTTTTATATAAATTGATACACAGTGGCATCCTCGAACATACATTTACGATTTATAACAAAACAAAATATATAAAATAAGGTTTATAACCTGCAAGTTTATAACTTACATAAAACTGCAATGTTCATTGCCATAGAAAAATATGCATAGTTCCTTCGTATTAATAATGTTCCTCGGGGAGAGAGATATGTGGAAGATGCCATTTCCTCGGTAGTGCCAACCATTTTGGAATGTAAAGCTGCAATGATGACTGTCCATTGTCATTGTGTCATTGCAAAACATAGAGAGTTCATTTGTATTAATGATGTTCGCAACACATAGACGGTGCAAGGGAAGACGCGAGATGAATGTTATTAACAATTACAAGAGAGACGTGTGCTTGCACACTTGCAACTTCGATGAAAAATATGAACATTGTTTGATTCTCTACCAAGCTGCGACTAGCTGCAAATGTGTTCTAATTACCCGAAGCCAAGGCACATTGTTTCGATTGATCTTATCTGTAAGGATTGTCTGCCATGGATGTGTTGTACTCTGCCACTGCAAAGCATTCTTCTTGTTGTCAAATGCAAAGCAATATATCAAGTAGATCAACAAGTTAAGCTTGTTGTTCTTATTTTTGTAGCAGCTATATCAGATATAGATTATATCCAAATCAGCAAGTAAAAGATCTAGAATAGTTAGTAATGTCAGCAATAAAACTAATAACCAATGTGGACCAAAAATGACACTTCAAGACTGAATAAAGATGGCTATCACAAAAGTAAATTTTTGCAGCAGTATATCAGCCTTATGGATGAAACATTCAATTAAGTACAACAAAAAATATGACCATCAAAAAGTAGGTTAAACTAGCAAAGTTAGAGGGTTAGTTTGTGAGATATTAGTGCTTCGGGGCAGTCTAATGGTTGTAAGAAACAAGTTAGTATAGAAATAAAAAAAAAATTGGGAGAAAGAGGACACCCTAAAGAATCCTCAAGGCATCAAGATCATTATCCAAAAGAGAGAGATTTAAAACTTGAATAAATCACGTTTACCTAGGCAACAATTTATTTCTTCAATGCAATAAGTAAATGACTAGTGCCTTAAAAAAGGGGTTGATGGAGTCAAGCAAAGAAATATCTATAGGTACTACATCCTTAGGGGTGTAAATCCTCTTACTCCCCAAGGAAAGTATCTCTAGTTAGGGTTTAAGCTAAGAGGGTGTATGCCCTTATACTTCTCTTAGTGAACCCTTGTTTAAACTAATAACAAGTAAGCATAAAATAATGGAAACTATGGTGGGGGTGTATGCTCTTATACTTCCCACCAAGCTCTAGCAAAATTGTCTAGATTTGAATAACAATGATAGCATAATACAAAAAAGCTTACCATTTCAAGGAAAAAGCTAAGACAAACCACCATAAAAGCTAGAAAAATCTTTCCAAGGCTAGCGCATCACTTCCATCAACCAATCATCCAAGAACTAGTCATAAACAAGAGCACAAGAGAGAGAACTAGCCAAACAGAGCGGAAATTCCAGTCCAAGTACCTCTCACAAGAGGGAGAGTTATGATAAAATGAGATCTTATGATCTCTTATTTATACAAAATGTCATTAAGATAGTTTGTCCACATAATTAGGGGTAAACCACAAGACTAGGGGTCAAAAACCTTGATATTTCCCCCTTAATAAAGTAATATTAAAAAAATCATCTAAATTTCACTTTTGCACAAAGAAAACCTTAATTTTAGATGGATGTCACCCCTTTAGGGGACATTTTGGCACTACGAGCAAGTTGTTGGTGTAGAAGGAGGTTGGCTAGGCTTGCCAAAGCCATGTGTCAATCATCCAAACAACTTCCTTCATGATCAAGTCTCAAGCCCTTCAAAACGTCCTTGTGTCAATGTATGTCACCTCACCACCAAGCCCTAACCCCCCTAAGTGACGCCATACCTCTAGGAGTGACGTTTTACCTCTCCTGGGCAAAACGTTCAGCATGTGGGGGCTAGTCTATGTATCCAAGTCATCTTATAGGCCTCCCAAGTTTGATCTTTCTCATCTGGAATGCGGGCCCTTGGCATCCACTTGTGGGCTTCAAGCCCCACGGCCCAAGCTAGGATTGTTCTTCCAAAATTTTCCACCAACAAGGTCCTGCAAAGACAAATAAGCACGCCCTCCAAGGATATCAAGTCATAACATCATGATAAGTGAATCCAATCAACAAATGAGCCACCTAAGCATGTGCATCAAAGATCACTATGTCAAACAATTAAGTGCTCAAAAACATTATGCGACTTGTCAAGCTTGAATATGGGAGGGTTGA